>CAWUHX010000141.1:0-288549 GCA_963922205.1 Romanomermis culicivorax
AATGGCAAACCTATAGCATTCTAACACCCGACCGATTCAAAACTCCTGCCCCTCACGCTAGCTAAAAAATGGTGAGGGAGGCATTTCCAGAACTGTAAAGAAACCTGAGGTTGGTTGCACTAACCCAACATAAGGATAATCTCAACATCGGAATTAAATTGATAATCCTGAGTTTGAGCTAGTCGCAATGTCCAAATTATTTTCTTCCAGTACACAAACAATACTCTCTTCAGGATTAACTAACACTGAGGTGTAAGTTCGAGTTTGGGAATTGCAGACATTTTTAAATTTATTTGCTTTAGAGATAAGAGAATTATGCGAAAATGTTAGTGCAACTCGACAGCTCGATCTGGGGATAATCTCGACATTGAGCTCTTTATAATTATACTGAACTTGAGATCCAACCGAGTCGCCTTTTTGTTCGAGATTATCTTGAGCTTGAGCTTAGACCCCCTTAGTGCAACTGGAGTTTGGTGACAGTTATTGGGCACCGATCTGCATATGGGAGAACAGGGTAAAGCATACAACAATGCTCCTGATTCAGTCATGCCTATATTAGGGGTGTGCGCGAAATCCCGCACCCGGTTTTCCCCCCACTAAACTCGCACTCCCACAGCAACAGTACGACTGTTTTGAAAGCAGGGCGGGAGCGATCGGGATGGGTGAAATTGCTTCCCGTCTGCAATCCTGCAAAAAGTGCTCTTTCTGCAAATTTCAGTTTAAATCCAAAAACTGTGAATAATGCTATTTTGTTGAATAGTTTCAACAAACACTTGTGATAACCTGATTTCGAGTACCTATATTGAGAGAATAAATTTGTTTATAGTTTGTGATCAGTAAAACTTACGGAGTGAGTTCTATACGATATGTTATATAAAATTAGAATAAAATATATCCTGCACAATCAATTTAAATCTAAGAAGACTTTGTGCTGTAGCTTTTTTCTAAAAAAACTGAGTGGGATTTTATGTGTCATTTTCCCCATAGTTGATTCCTTTTGTTAACACTAAATTCAGTAAAATAGTTCAACACAATTGGAAGCACACATGTGTGAGGGGCGACATGAGGGTACAAACTACCCCAAAGGTTTCGAAACTGGTAAATTTGTTATGAAAAAATTTTTCTTCTTTTTTTGAATTTTTGTCTCAAAAACGCCAAAAACTAAGGTCCCTTTACCCTCCTCAAAAATTCGGAGATGCACATCTTTGGTTGGAAAGTGTGTTGATGCACTCAGCTGCAGAATATGCTTTTTCACAGACATGGAAATTTTTTTGGGGAAAGAATGAAAATCCAGTATAACGATATGCATTTTTTCCAACTTTAACCCAAGTTCTCAAAAACCTAGTCCACTTCTTTTTCTAGCTTGGCAACTATCCATGCAAGTATGTTCTCCTTTTTTCTGCCCTGTCGGGGCATTTTCTAATAAACTAGTTCGTCTCTTTTTAGTGGGCCTCAGCCATGCATGAAAACCTTCGTAGAAGCACATCATTGAAGTTTTAAATTTGGTCATCTTCACATCAAAAAAACAATAAAAAACAATCTTAAAGCTACGAAGTTTCACTTTCGGTAGAAGTAAAAGATGTGTAAACCGCATAGAATTTAAAACGGTGTGAACACAGTGTAAATTTACCATTTTCATTGAATTCATTAAGATCAAGAACCCCTCAACCCAAAAAAAACCAGGAATACCTTTGTTAACACTCAATATAATTTTGTGTATAAAGCGATTACATTCATTAAATTGCCCGTGGTCGAAAACCCCTTCCACAAAAAATCATGAAAATGCATTTGTTTACACCCGAGCAAGTGCGGATTTAGGGGGCGGGGGGGTGGGCGGCCGCCCCCCGAAACTTTTGAAATACGAATTTTTTTCTGTATACCTATAGGCGAATTCGAAAAATTTTTGGAAATTTTTTGAATTTTTTTTGGAAAAATACCTAATTTTGAACACCGCCCCCCTGAAAAAAATTTCTGCATCCGCCACTGCACCCGAGATAATCTTTTTGTGTAAAGTGACGCATTCATTGAATTCCCCATGGTTAGAAACCTCTTCTCCCGAAAGTTACATTTGTTTACACTCAATATAATTTTGTGTGTAAAGTAATCGCATTCATTAAATTCCCCCTGGTCGAAAACCCCTCTCAAAGAAAAATCACGAAAATACGCTTGTTCAAAAATTTAAAAATAATTTTTGGTAATTAAACCTTTGTTTTATAAAATTATCAAAAATCATGATAAACTTCAGACGATTTGTCCCTTTTAAAATAATTTTGTGAAAATTTTCATTGCACAAACCTTCAACCGCTTTTGCATCCCTCGGTTTACCACAGACTTTTACGCATCGCATTATAGCCCACCCACTTCTCTTTACCTTGCACCAAACAGTAAGATTGTAGAGCACATCGTTCAAAACATTTCGATAACATTCGGAACCATACTCAAAAAATAATTTTTTTTAGTTTATACTGTGATGTAAATATAGTGTGCAAGTGGCGTAAACACAATACGCGTTGTCCGATAGTGTATCCATGTGGCTATCTGTATAAAAAATTTACTTTGTAAAGTGCGCTACAGAAGAAACAATGGGTAATTTCCTGCACCCAAGTTGCATCAAAAAATCAGGGTGTTTCATTTTTTCAACACAGTGTGTATAAGTTGAGTTACAGAATCAAATTACTGACTCGCATATATTTTTGATCACTGTTTTTTTCTGCACAGTGCAGACTTTTTAGGCTTCGTGCAGAATTTTTTTTGGTGATTTCTGCACTGGTGCAGAATTTTTTTAATCGTGTTTGATCACATCGGATACAGAAAAGATGCATTTTGGTGCATTTTAGAAGGTCATAATCTCTAAATTTTCCGGCGCTTCGCGCCGGTTATACCTTTAATAAGCATTATTATTTATTTCCTAGCTCAGGTGCGGCTTCTAACATGTCTACCTTCACTTACCATTTAATTTTCAATAGTTTCTACCATCTTAAACGTATTATCTCTTGTTTTCATTGGTAATCTTCAATATTTTATCTTGATATTTAATGAAGATTCGCATTATTTCCTTGACACATTTTTTTAGAAAGGTCTATACCATACATGCACATAGGGGAATTTTATTACATACATGCACATAGGGGAATTTTTGGAAATTTATTCTCTTCATATCTTTTCGGCCAAGTTTATGAGTGTTTGGGAATAAATTAATGGTTTTAAAATTTTTCAAATAATAAAATTCTAAAAATAACGATTTTTGAACACAAAATTCGAATCTAATTTTTGAAATAAATGTTTGGAAAATTGATTTTCCAGCGTCGCAGAAAACCCCAAAAAAATTTTCGGCGCTTCGCGCCGGAAAGATCAATATCTTTTTTGGGCCCTCACTTGTCATCATAGAGGACTTGACCATCAATTTCTCATGGAATTCAAAGTCATTATGCTCTTGGATAGTTTGCTGGAAAATTTGTTTCACAATGCTTGTAGATTGGACATCGATCAAATTCAAAAATTTCAAATGTTTCCTCAATTTTAATGGATTAAAGGCTCTAAAAACACCATAAGGTTTGAAAAAGCTCAAAAATACACAAATAAAGACTTCGGGAAAATGGGGAAACAAACTTTGACCCCTTCCTCCATTTGGGGAAAAGGCCCGGGGGAAAAACAGTGGTAACATGAGAAAACCGCAGTGCAGAAATTTTTTTGACTTTTCTGCACTGAGCAGATAGACCGGTGCAGAAAAAACACTGTTTTTGATTCTCAATCTCTATCACCACACAACGATTTTTCTAAAGACAAACTAGTGTTAAAGATCATGAAAAGTACGGAAAGGCATATGCCGGTGGCTTCATTTCGGCGCCTCATTTTCGGCGCGGTCGCTTGGGCGCTAGTCAGTTGGCACTCGGTCGTTTCGGCACAAGCCGTTTCGGCGCCAGCTATTTTGGTGCCGGCCACTTTGGCGATGGCTGTTTTGGCGCCAAACTGCTTTTCTTTTCGTTTTATTTTTTTCTTCTGTTACCTTTGTTTTCATTATTTCTCATCTTTTTATTTTTTAGTTATTATTTTTCTTTTGTTTTCTGTTTCATTGTTTATGTTTTGGTTTATGCTTATACTGTTCTTTCTTTGTCTTATATTCTCTTCTGTGTATTTCTTTTTTCTTTCTTTTTCTATGTCTTGCTGGAGGGTCTGTTTAGCTTTGCCTAAAAACGTTTTAAAGTACCTACGGGAAATTTTAGAAGATTCATATAGCATTGGTGGAGTAACGGGGCATCAATTTTTTGCAAAACATTGCATTATTTGGGATGAAGGGATTTATAGCATTACTTGGAGTAACGAGACAGAGTATTGGGAGACTTGAGGTACTGGGACATTTGAGGTACTGGGACAATTGAGGTAACGGGACACTTGGAGTAACGGGACATGATCTGGACAATAACGTGCCGTCCCTGCGGTTACGCTATACGTATTCAAGCAGAAAACAATACACATCAGCTTGTGTAAGCTACATACATATACCTGCTTTAGAAACGAGGAGGAACATCCAGGATTTTTTGTACACAACGACCAATTGTCGGACTGAGCAACGAAATTTTTCAGCAAGTTGCACAGTGCAGCCTAGAGCCTAACGGCCCTTTTGATCAGTTACAGGGCTTCCTGTCCAGAAATTAATTTCTGTGCGTTTCAAAATGGAAAATAACGAAAAATTTTCGGTGCTTCGCCCCGGTTTTCAAGTCATTTATGATTCTTGGCATTACACAGGGTGAGCCGGAAAAACGGCGACCGGTACTGACTTTAATAGCATTTTTAATGCAGTTTCCTTTCGTCGATAGATAAAACATCTGGTAAAACAAAAAAAGTGCTAAGTTTCAGTCAGATTGCTCAAATATTGACTGACTAGAATCAAAAATACCAAACGCCGATTTTTTGCAAATAAATTTCAAAAATTGACAAAATCAACATGTTTTACAACAGAAAAGTTGCTGACTTAAAATTACGTGTAACTTACACATCTGAGTGATTTTCAAAGTATTATTGTGTGTAAATAGTTTTACAAAAGTTTTTTTCACAATAGGACAACTTTTACTTTGATTTCACAACTTTTACTTTTTGAAAAATGATCACTTTTACTAAATATCTGTTTGTGCAATAACCTAAATGTTAGGAGCATAAAATTTGGCCTTTGTAGCACAGACAAACGGTGCATTCTAATTCATAATCATTCTAATAGCAATCCGCATTATAAAAGCTTCATCTGTTCGAAAGTTACGAAAGTCAGCACCGGTCGTTTTTTTTTGCTCACACTGTACATGTTACACGGTTAGAAAATTTCGGCCTAGCTTAAGCTTATAGCTGTTAAACATCAGCATGCTATGGATAAATTCTTGATCTCGCATTGTTTTTTGACGTATTTGACGAAAATCAAGATTTATCCCGGTTATTTTCGCAAAATAGTTTTGCGGTCCTTTAGAATTTTTGGCTTATGTGGAGGTGAACTTTTTGCATTTAAAAAATGATTAAAACATCATCAGCATCGGAGAATAGCAGAAGTTCTTGCCGACTGAAGAATCTGAATTCTTGGTTGCTTTCCTAATTTTTGAATTTTAGTTTGCCCAGCTGAAAACTCATTGAATCCACTGAAAACTTTCACTTTTCATCCAGGAAATAGATATTGATAAGATAAAAAAGATAATGAAAAAGAAAGAAAGGATGAAAATTCATTCATTCCTTCATTCATTTTCCAGCGTTATAGGATATCAAAATCCAAAATATTCAAGTCAGAGGTAAAATACCTATGGCGCTTTTTTATGCTTCAGATTATTTTAAAACAATCTCTTTTCATGAATAATTATGATTGATAAATTACTGACCCAAGATATATTAGATCGAAAATGTAGAAAAAATAATTGACCTCTTTTGCCAACCAAATAGCGCAAAGATCACGATCGATCATCCATAGTTGAACAAGAATGTGTTGAAAAAATGATTTTGCAGACGTTTTAGAGGCATCGAAATCAAAAATTTTCGGCAGCAAGCGCCAAACAAGTTACTTTTGCCAACCTTTTATTTTTCCTCCAAAACCCTGGAAACTCACTTCTAAAAGTTAAAAAAGACACGAATTGAATTAAATACAACGGAAGTAGTTTTTAATCATCTCTCTAATGAAGTTAAGCGAATTTATCAATTTTAAAGCGAGCAGCTAAAAATTTGCAAAAAACATCGCAACCTGCCCTGTGCAAAAAAATTGGGAGCAAGCTGCATTATTAATTTTGCTGATCTTCTTAATCAGATATGCACGGCAGGAATTTTCCAATGGGAGGGTCCATGGACTTTTTTCCCCGGGATAAGGGGTTGGGTGAGCAAAAAAACAAAAAAAAAGCTCTGCAAACGTGTTTTTCGTACAAAATATGCACAAAAATCATGAAAAAAGCTCTCTTGGAAAAAGTTCAGGTGGGTGTTTGACGGTTTTTTTTTCTCCAGGGGGGGTAGCTAGGGTTTCAGGTATGGGGGTTTACCGCCCTACCTCCTATGTGCATTTATGTTCTTAATGCTTATTCTGATTATTAATCTAGTCATGTATTCATTAAATTGATGAAAATTGGAGTTTTGTATATTTCAGCTCAAAGTATACGTTACTACTTACATACTTTTATAATATGTACCCGGGTATACCCACGTAATTCGTGTACCTAGGGAGTTGGGTGGAGGGTCCTTCAACTAGGAATACCCCACCCGAATTCTGTTATCCCCCAAATCCTCTTGCTCGAAAAAATTTGTGCCAAAAAGGCCCTTTTTGGGGCGTTTTTCAACTTCTTCCCCAAAATCTTGGGCTGACTCCGACAACTAATCGGACATCTTACAGGTATACGTCCATTACGTGTATATGTATATTAGTAATGTGATTTTCAGGTATACGATGGCAAAATCGACCTCGATAATATTTATATTGTTGTTTAGCGTTCTGTTTTCACTTGAACGATTGGTAAATTTAACCTTTTTTTCCATTTCAATCAATCTTTTTTATGTAATAAAACTTTATCAGTTTTTAGCGGTTGTCGATCGTTGCTGTTGTAGCGTTAGTATCGACGGGTTTATTTCTATTCACTTATAAATCAACGCAATTCCATCTATTCGGCTTTATTCTGGTGGAGTGCGCTGCTTTTTCCTCTGGTATACGATGGGCGTTGAGTCAATTTATGATGCAGCGAAAAGAGATTGGTAAGTTGCTTTCAGGCTGGCTCTGACAAAGTTTCGTCTACTTGCCATTGTTGTTCCAATTGATATGGTCATTCACCAAGATAAAAATTCCTTTTAATGGGCCGGATGACAGAAGGAGGAATATTTTCATCTCAAAAATAAATTCCAGCATGAGTGAGGCATAAATATTTGTCCTATGACAGAAAGAAGAATTACTGTGCTTAACTCTGAAATAAATTATGACAGAATGTGGAACAAACCTTAGCCCTGGACTGAATTGGCAATAGGATGCCAGAAAGAGGAACAAGTTATCTCAAGAATTAGCTTTATTCTTGGTGTAGCGGTTCTCAACGTAAATGTTGTTCTCGGCATAGTTATTTCAGGAGTTTTCTGGTGGAATAAAAGTTATACGTATATGACAGGAAGTAGAGTAACGGCGGAATAGCAGTGCCAGGAATAAAATGAATTTATTCCTGGGATAAAGAAAGAATTAGGCATGTTTTGGATGTTTGAAAAAGCATATAATTATTTAATTTTTGAACCAACCACATTCACTTGGTAATGTTTTGGTAGATATTTTTGTCAAACTATACATTTTTAAAATTTTTAGGCTTGGATCATCCGATCGATCTAATGTTTTATTTACAACCATGGTTAATTGGTTCCACATTGCCTTTTGCGTTACTTGTTGAAGGTTAGTGCAACTATGTGAAATACTTATTTGTCGATTTCCCTTTCATCGCCACCCTTAATCTGCGGTTTCTTTTATTTTAGCTTAACTAGGCTATGAGAGGATATTTTCAGCTGCTCGATAAAGGACGAGAAATTTTCTTCATTCATTACATTAATATACTTTACTCAGTTTTTTGTGCTGAACTTACTTTCATGGGATCGTCACATAATGGAGTGTAGTATCATTCTTACACATAATCAGCCGGATTATAACGCATTTCAAATTTCAGGTATTTCTTTAACTGAAATGGACATCGATTCCTTGGAAACAATGCTTCAATTGATCGTCGTCGGCGGTCTTCTAAGCTTTTTACTGGAAATCACCGAATATCTTTTACTCTACTACACATCCGGTATAACGTTGAGCGTTTGTAATATCGCTAAAGAAATCGTCACATTAATCGCCGCTCATTTTTTTAAACACGACGTCTTGACAAATACGAATTTTTCAGGCTTACTACTTCTATTGTCTGGTATAGCTTTACACGTCATTATAAAAAGTAAAACGAACCAAGACGAAGAAACATTGACGAAGAACAGAGTAATAAAATTTAGTAAATTGGATTTCAAATCGTTGAACGACGAAGTGGGTTCTAAAAATGTCAAAAGCGATTTAGAAGTTTTGCTGCATAGAAGAGACGACGACGAGGAAGAATTTTGAGAGAAATTTTTTTATGGAATGTTTCGTTACAATTCGGTAGTCTTTCTTTTCCTCTGCATTCGGTTTCTTGTTGCATTTTCGCTATATTTTATCTATTGGTGTTATTTTTATACAGGTTTGTATTTGGCTGGTTCAAAATAAATTTTCTGGTTCTGTGACGTCGTACCCGAACCATACAATTCGGTACTCAGTTCATCACTGTCTTTAGTGATAAGAAACCTGTAGAGCACAGAAATCGCATCCTTACATCACACAAGCTTCCCCCCCCTCAAGGGGATCCTTTCAGCTACCCGTGACCTGGACGTTACTTTACACAATTGGATAATTGTTTTGAACAATGTATGAAGTCGGAAAAATTCATGAGGTTTATTGGTTGGAAGAGGCCCCTTCCTGGTGGAGATATTTGTGTAATCGGATCCGGATTCCTCCGAGAAACGTTAAATTTTAAAGTGCAAAAATGTCCTGCCTGTCGTCGTCTCCTCTTGTTTAAAGTAAAACCACTGTTTTTAGTAATGAATATTTGCTTAGAATTCTCCAATTGATTGCTCTTGTTGTTGAATATTACGCCTTACAATATCTAAAATCAGGCCCACATATGTGACAATTCGACTTGCATTCAAAATTGCGCATCAAAAGTATTTCAATCTCTCATGAGCATGTCTATTTGTCTATTCATTTTCAAATGAGCCTCGGAAAGCAAAAATCTCCGGAAATCGGTAAACAGATATAATAAACCTACATCGTCGACCGAAAGCTTTTTTCTCAATTTGTTTGCCTGACTGCTACAGTCAACTCGGGAAGGAAAGGTGTCTGTTTACGCAAGTTGTTTATATGAATGAAAATCTTTCCGCCGCCGTGGTTCCTTTGGAAAAATAGAATAAATGTGGAATATATGCTAAAAATGGTGATTATAATCTGTCAATTAAACCATGAACTTTTGCCATATAATCATTTTTGAGAGCTTTTGAAGAAACTTCCGAATAGAAAAGTGACACATATCTATACTGTCCTTAAAATCTTTCGCACAGAGCTCTTACTGTAAAATTTTTCGCACAAAAAATTGGTCAAGATTAGGTCAGTATGCTCACAAACTTGCAGTCCTATGTGACGAATTGTTTATCAGAAAATCGTGAAAATCTGAAATACTTACTTGCTGTCCACTTTCATTATTTAGAAGCATTTCAAGAAAAACAGACCATAGTGAAAAATTGCAATTATAAAAATACTGTCAGATCTATATTTCTCTCGCATTGGCTTTTCAGTTTGTGTTTGATCTGACTTTCGAAGAATCAGTGCTCTTCCATAAAACGTACCTGGAAAATTCAAAGATTGCAAGTTCAGGACTTAAATATCTCTAGAAGCTAATAAAAGGAAGTAAATCCATAAATAACAACCACTGCCCATTTCTCCAAATTCAAAAATGTTTCAGCCCTATTTCTAAAGTCATGAACACAAATTTAATTCTCCAGGGACTGGTTTTACTAACGATTGTCAGATTTGAGTTGAGGTCGAGCTAAAGATACATATTCTTTGGAGGGTTGGACCCGCAAAATTCGGCTGACCCCCGTTAGATTCCGCCCGCAGTAGTTCTAACTTCACCCGAACTTCGAATGAATTTGGCATTTAAATATTCACAAATGAATGGAATTTTCAAGAATTGATCAAAAACTTACTATAACGACGATGGGGCGACGCATAAAATTGTAGTCAAAACACATAATGAAAAGTTACCAAAAATACTCGAAACAGTGGCAACATAAATCTATGTAAACTTTGAACTTCCGCCACTTTTTGCTGCATCCACCGCCTGCGCACCAACGCCGGAAGTCGAACGCAGTAACCCCAACATATACGTCCAATTGTAAACCGTCATATATTTATATCTTGGAAGATGAGTGATTCCTGCGGAGACCATGTTCACATGTACATGACTCCTGGCGGTATTTTAGGAAGAGTTGCATCCCATCTCACGTGGAGTTTGACGCCTTTAGTCCATTTAATTCAAAACGACAGACACAACGAAAACAAAAAAAAATTAAGTTAATTTGAAGCGCAATTTTCACTTAGTGGGAAACTATACTGTAGAAGAACGCTAAATCTCTTCATGAGAATGGGAAAGGCCAAAATCACTGAAAAAGCATCCTGCTTATCCACTGTCGATTTAGACTGAACAGCATCGGTAAATGAGTAATACTTATGACCGCTTAACAAGGTTATTGAAGGAAATTTTCAGCTGTTATGTTCGCAACTCATTAACCAAAAATCTCTTTCATTGATTGCAGTAATAAGCTTACTATACTCCATTTGTTCTGTATGGAGTATAGTAAGCTTATTACTGAAGGTTACTCTATTCAATAAAAAATTTATTGAATAGAGTAACCTTCTATAATTTTGAATTAAAGTTTGGCTGCGACCCCCCCGCATTGATGATTTCAAAATGAATGGGGTATAGTTTTTTCGGTATTAAACTTACTTTCATTGCCACAGCGATCATTTCAAAAGGAATGGAGTTTAGTAGATCTGCTGAGACATGTATGCTCGATATCCGAAGTTAACCATGAGCATCTATGGAAAGCACTGCCGCTTCTTGAACATGTTTTTTGCTTGACTAGACCCCGTGTCGTCTGACTTAAGAAAAGCCGTTTATTTGCCTTTTCAGCAGCTATTTGTTTTCCGATCCCTTTTTTTGCGCCTGCATTTTTCAGCCACGATCCTGGGTTTTTACAAAGTATGAAACATACTAGTGGCTACTGCATAATATTTTTGTTTTTGATCAAACTTTGAGGAGAAATTCTCTTACCAAATGAAAAAATAAACAGAAATTTAGAAAACACGGTAAAAAATACTGGAAAATAAAGGAGCGATCGTGCGCGGATAACACCCTTCATCAAGTGGTCGAGTTCAAAAAAAGTAGCTTTTCTGCTATGCAATGATGACACTAGTGTGCTCGGAGATTCGTGATTTGCGATGCGACATACTTCTCTCTCTTCCCCTGTTTCTGCAGATTATAATTCTTGAACTGAACCGACCGAAAGAACTTGTTTTCGAGTGTTTATTTTTTGAGAAGTCTTCCTTATTAGAAAAAACCTGTCCTTGACAAAAATATGCGATTTTGTTTTTTCATGCTATAAAAGCATTTTTGCGAGTTTCCTTTCTCGCACATTTTCCGGCTTTCCAATTTTTAAACCTCGCTTTGGTGTTACATTATTTACTTTATTAACTATGAAGACGCTTTTGATTTTCATCTTTGCTGCTCTAGCAATCGTGGCGGCGATGGGACCAGGTAATCTTACTAAAGTTGTTGCTTATGATCAAAAAGTTTGTTGTACTCATACATGCACATGGGAGTTTTGGGGGTCTAGACCCCAGCGGGTTTTGATTGATCCAAAACAGATTCTTGCCGACCCCAGCAGGTTCTGTTCCCCAACATTGATCAATGAGATGACGAAGGGAAATGACAAATAAAAGAAGAGAAAGACGTCATAAGAATGAAAATGATGTTTCAGTTTAACGGGTTTCATGAATAAAGTATACATGATACCACAGAAGTTTTAAAAAAGCAGGCCAAACAAATAGTTTTACATATTTGATTAATTTATAGTATGTTTTTTAGAAAATGCTTCCAAATAGAAAGGTGACACAAATCAGTACTGTCGTCAAAATCGTTTACATAGAGCTCTTACTGTAAAATTTTTTGGTCAAAAAATTCCTAAGAGTTAGGTTATTATCTCACAAATTTTTAGTTCAATATGGTATATTGTCTTTCAGCAAAGCTTGAAAATCTGAAATACTACTTGCTTTCCACTTTCATTCTTTAGAAGCATTTCAAGAAAAACAGACTATAGATTTAAGAATTTTCTGGTTAGATTTAAGAAAACCTTTCTTTTGGTAATCAAGAAAGACAAAATCCCAACCCTCTCTGTACTAGCTGACCCACCAGCCGAATTTCCATGCCGTGCAGGTATGGTTGTACCTCAGAAATTTTTACAGACAATGACGACCAAATTACTGACTAATAGTGAAGCATGTTGTGAAAGTTACAAATTAAATCTTTTTGTGCAAATAGATTCGCACTTTCCAGCAATCATATTATGCACAGCTGCAGAATGAAACTTTCAATGGAAATCCCCCCAAGCTTCTCCTATTACAAGTGTGAAATTTTTATTCTATTTTTTCTAAAATGCTTGAAAAATGAAAAATGACTCATATATGCAATGAGTTGAAGATTGCTTACACAAGCTTTCAGTGGAATTTTTAACGAATTTTCGATTCGATACATATAACATGAGAATTGACAGAAAACAGGAGAAATGTACTTGCCTTCTGGTATCAATATTTACAAGTTACTTTAGGAATAACAGATTATAGTTAGAAATAGTTCGGTTTAATTACTAACAGTCTGTTTTTTTCTATAGGCTGTTTTTAATGCTTCTAAATTAAAACAAGTGGGAAGCACGTAATATTTCCAATATCTCAGATTTTCTGCTAAAACCCCAAGTCACACAGAATCGAATATTCGTAGGCACATTCCACTATCTCTAATAATAATAATAAAAGTAATAATAATAACAATAATAGTAATAGTAATAATAATAATAATAATAATAATAACAATGATGATAATAATAATAATAATAATAATAATAATAATAATAATAATAATAATAATAATAATAATAATAATAATAATAATAATAATAATAATAATAATAATAATAATAATAATAATAATAATAATAATAATAATAATAATAATAATAATAATAATAATAATAATAATAATAATAATAATAATAATAATAATAATAATAATAATAATAATAATAATAATAATAATAATAATAATAATAATAATAATAATAATAATAATAATAATAATAATAATAATAATAATAATAATAATAATAATAATAATAATAATAATAACAATATAACTGTAAAAAAGCGACAACGGTGCTCGTAAATCATAGTTCAGATGCCTTTTGAAGACATGTAAACAATTCATAACAGTGCTTCAATGAGAATTTTCAGCCAAAATTCCTCAAAAGTGTTCGTTTTGTTGTACATCGTGAGTGAGAACGCTTCATAAAGAAAGAACTGGGTCAACGTCATGCACCAACAGTTTTATGGTATATTAGCTGAAGTGCTTTCCTATTTATGTTTAGTTAATCGAATGATTTTTGTATAGTGTTATATAGACAGTCTTTCAATAAATGTGGCATTGCACTTATAATTCTGATAACTGTAAGAAATATTTCGAGTTCCTGAAAACAAATATTATAACCGAACCTGTCAATTTTTTAATTGAAAATTTAACGATACAACTCAATTATTTTTTTATCAAAAGGATGCGTATGATGATCACTATTAAACAAAGTTAGAGTTTTTGCTCAGTAGAATGATTTTGCATCTGTTTACCCACGTAAGCAGAGCATTCTGTATCCGTAGTTCGAGCTATTGAATGAAATGAAAAACTGCCTCATCATTTTCAAGACCTCTGAAAGTTTATAATAAGAGGGAATAGGCATACGTTTTAGTCAAAACGTCACCGCTACAAAAGTTTGTGAGAACATACAAGAAACACCGTCTGCCTGGTCGATATGGGAAAAGCTTCCAGAAACGTTTTCTGCGCCAGGCTATGTATCCAAAGACTGGCAAGTAGAAGCCGTCAATTTCTCCGATTTTCAGCAATTGTTTTCGTTGGATACATCATTGAAACTTGTGATGAACTTGCAGTATGAAATTTCAAGCAAATTTATTGAAATAGATCAGGTAGCACCGATAAATTTTCCGAAATGGTACACCTTAATTTGGACTGTTTTATTTTGAAAATTCAGTGTAAAATTATGAAAAAATAATGAACCAATTGCCATTTCCACAGGTTAGTCCTTCTGAAATTCTAACAGACCAAATCTGGCTTTCCCTATATTATATTACAGAAATGGAAAATAGGCACAATAGTCAAGAACGGTATTAAGGCCAATTCACGAGTGCAATTATCAGGTTGCAGCTTGGTTGCACCTGGTTGCAATCGTCTGAACACGTCTGCAACCATGCAATTTGGTTGCACTTGATTGCAAAGACTGGTTGCAACCTCGAATGAGCAATGTTCATTTGTTAGCTGCAACTAACACAGTTTTTTCTTACCTATTAAATTGGGTTGTACTTTGTACACACTTTTGATTTGAAATTGAACATGACGATTTGGGATACAACTCAACTTCTGATAAGTTTATTAGAAGAAAAATCGTGCTTATGGAATACGAAAGATCCTAAATATGAGCAACGATAAAATTGTGAAAATATCCTTTCTTTTTCCGATTCAAAATGTATGGCTTGACCCAAATTCTGCTCTTCTTTGCAGCATCTTCATTTTTAAAATACTCACTGTTGCCTCAAAGAAAAACTGCCGCTTCGATTTGCAGACTCATCATAAAATAAACTGAAATTTTTTCCAGGTTGCACTGTTAAGTTTCACTCACGTGTGACCATTCGGTTGCAGCAAAATTAGCGCTGCAACCTGCAACCTTCAATCTGGTTGCAGGTTGCAGGCAATTGCACTGGTATGAATGGGCCTTTGGAGCGTATAGAGAAAATGAGGTATATCGTTCATTTTCTGCACACGTATTTCGAATTTGCTCATCCCATCACTACCAGGAACTTATACGAACAACCACCAACAGTGCTTTTATTGACACATAGATCACCAAATTTGTCGTTGCCCAAACGGACCCCCGCAGTTCTTAACTTCGGTCCTATAGTCTGTTTTTCATAAAATGCCTTCAAATTAAAGAACATAAAATCAGTATTGTTGTCCAAATTGTTAGCCCAAAGCTTTTCGAGTAAGATATTCCACCCAAAAAAATTGTTGAAAGTTACTTGAATATGCTCACAAATGTGCAGTCCGATGTGACGTATGGTAGAATATTTTTTGCTTTCCACTTTTACTATCCTAGAAGCATTTCATGAAGAAAATACCATAAAACCAAGAAACTCAAATCACCTTTTTGGAAAACATTCGACAAGATCTATCGATATAGATCAACAATGCAAGATTTGACCATTTGAGACAGGATAATCAACGTACTGTCAGCAAGCCTACGCTTTGTCAAACTCGGGAAATTTTACGGCTTTAAGCTCGTGTGTTGAGGTGTCTCCACACTGACCATTCCATTTGAAAATTTTTTCACTCTTGGTTCCTTTCCAGCCCCTAGCCCTACCTTCCTTGGTTATTATGGCATGCAACAGCAGCAACAACTGAGCGCCGGCAACTACCAGTTCAGCGAAGGCTGCTCGTTGGCCAACGCGACGCCCTTTTACAGGCAATACGCCCGGTCGTGCCAAGAGTGCGTGAGCATGTGCCAGATGTCGTCGTACGGACCGGCACCATTTTGCTGCCGATCCGGTGTCTACGATTCTAACGCCCAAATGTGCGAGTTGTTCAACGTCAAAGCGGGCGATTCGCCGTCGTGCAGTTTGATACCTTGCCCGGGAAGGACGTATTTCACGTGAGAACACTGTAGCCATTGCGTTTTTTTAACCATAATCTTCATAAGGGAAGCTGATCAGCTTTTTATCAAATAATTTTACCACCTAATTAGCTCAGTCAAACATTCAATATTCGAAATTTTTAATTCTGTTTTCGAGAAAAATATCGATTGAGGTCCGAATACGATATGCTGCATTATGAAACAAAAAAAAATCATGCAAAAAAGTCTGCGCCAAACTAGAAACTTGCTCACAAAAAGTTATGTCGGCTGTATGCCACAATAATCATCTCAATAGGTGACACTTGTCGACCATTTTCACAAGATTGAAATGTTTTTTAAAGACAAGAATAAGCACTGTCCCCAAAATTTTAGGCACGAAGCTTCTTAAGCATCTTTTCACAAAAAAATTGAAGGTTAGTTGAGTTAGTGCACAAGATTTTCAACTTTATAACACCAGCAGAAAAACAAAAATATAAAACTGTACTTGCTCTCTGATCACATTTTCTTGGTACATTTTAAGAAAAACATTACCATAAAATTCTACGAATTCTTCAAAATGATCGAATCAGGAGGGTATGATCATTCTGTTTCACTGTTTCATGAGAGCAAACGTCATTTTCATTTCAGACAGTCGTCTTCGTCGTGGGGCAAGAAAAAATAGTATCGAATGTGTCGTAGACAGTATCATGTGATATTATGATCAATTTAGTTCTGACTAATCCTAGTTGTTCACGTTCTATTGAATCTTTGTTGTGCGTTTCGGTTATCATGAAGAAGTAAAGTTTGAAAAACGTGTTTGACTATTCGTGTCTTTTTTTGCTTGTATTTTTGTAACTAACAAGCTGAAAATTGATGTTTTCGATGCCCAAGCACAAAATTGAATACATTCATGACTGTAAAGAATCCATAAAATTCCTCTCAAATTTTAACTGTAAAATCTTTTATGTTTGCTTCACGAGTATTACAGACATTACAAATACCATACTCTTGTTGAGTTGAAAGTGAATAGAAGTTTGAAGGAACAAATGAAGACCGGTCTATCCGGCGATTTTGTTGAACAACGGTACAAAAGCAATTTTTTTCTTTTTTAAACCATCGCACAGCTGAATATATAGCTTGAAATTACAAATCAAGAGTTCCTAAATAGTAACTCAAAAAAGCCTAAAGGTATCTTGATAAGGTAGAAGTACGTTAAGTAGGGAATAACTTGGAAAGCAAAAGTTCCCACTAACTTGTAATAACTTTGTTATTTTCAATCTTTATTTTTTTCCAATCTTTGGAAAGTTTGTTTTTTCAATCAAAACGCAACAAAATGCGTCATTTCAGTACTCAGCTCCCAAATTTCTGTTTGTAAAGAGTACAGATGCGAAATTTCGTTTGTTACAATAGCCTGTTTAATTTAAATTATTCTGTCGTCACCATCAGGGAAGAAGGTGCTACGTACCATTTTTGTAAAAATTGATATAACAGTGATAGATCTATTCTATGACACTCTCTGTATTGTCAGAAGAGTGCTACATACAAGAGTCAGTATTATAGGAGATAGACAAGTTAAAAATACAGATATAAATGTGTATGCTTTATTATGTTTCTGGAGCTTCAAAAAGTTGCTATTATCATCTGTTCCAACCCAGTGTGATAGCTTGAACCTGGAAAATGATAATTTTTGATTTCCTATGATTTTTGATTGGCCATTATTGGTGATTCCCGATGATAAAGGTGCCATATAGAGCAAATTTAGCTGATAAGCCATGTGGAAAAAGGTGCTATATACAAATGAGCTTACTTTCCGCCATAGTTAGTGTCTCTTGAGTCTTAACATGGCTGGTATTAAACATTTCCATTTGAAGAACAAACTCCTGTTTAAACAAAAAACAATTTGGCGTTTGAGAACTGAAACATTCAAGCATGTTTGAAGTCGATTTTCTCAAAACCGGAAATCATGTATGTAGCACCTTTTTCCCTGGGGGCGACGCCATGGAAACGAAAAAATAGGTTTAGTGTGATACGCAATAATAGAAAACTTTATGTTACCCAGTAGGAAGCTTCATTTTTTATACTAAAGAGCTAAAATTCTTCATCAGAATGGGAAAACCAAAATCATCGAAAAAACATCATGTTTATCCACTAACAATTTGGGCGAAACCGCGTATCAGAGTGCTACTCAAGGAATGTTGACCACTTTTGACAAGGTTATTGAAAGAAATTTTAGCTATTCTGTTTGCCGCTCATTGATGAAAAAATCCTCTCATTGAATACAGTGCTCCATAGCTTTTTCCTATTTAAACTTACTTTCCTGCGATCGTTGCATCAATAATTTCAAATGTAGTACATATAGGCCATTTCGTACGTAACTAAAAGAGTGCCGTGTCATTATGAAAATTAGTGAAGTTCCAGATTATTTCTTTGTTGTTTTTCTGTGGTCTAATGAATTGCACCAAACATGGGATATATGACTTCAATAAAGTTACCGATGTTTGGAGCAGTATGGATATACGCGAAATCTGCCTTAAGCACGCAGAATGTCCTGCCATTTCTGTACGCAATAAGGAAGCGTTCAAAAAAATTTGCATTTTTCATTACGTTGAATGATTCCGGATAAACTCCTCTGGTGTACAACAGTAAAGAGTCAAAAAATTGAAAGAACGCTAAATAAAGATAAAATAAGGATTGCTTATTCACTTTTCTCGTTTAAAATGACAAAAATCATAATTTTGTTGATTATATCATTTCCCAACCTGTGGAAATATATCGAGAAATGTTATTTATTACGTGATAGAAATAAAAAATTGCTTTGCAAGTCCTTATCGAAGCTAATGACAATCTGCAGCCTACTGCTTATTACTGTAGTTGCAGCTCACGATATGTCGAAAAGTTGTTTGCTCTCTCCTTTCCCACTCCGCTCTGTCTTCACGATATCGAAATGGTTGAAATCAAATCAGCTTTAGATCAAATTAAGCAACACACAGTTATTGTTGCCGATACGGGAAGTTTCGATCGTAAGCCAACTTTTGTAACGAAAGTCGAGACCAAATATTCTATAATTTCGTGCCTCTTTTAATTTCAGTCATTAAAGAATTTCTCCCGACTGATGTCACGACGAACCCGAGTCTCTTGTTACAAGCAGCAAGCTTGCCGGCCTATAATCATCTCTTGGATGCCGCTGTTGCATACGCCATAACAAATGCCAAGTAAGTAAATTGCGGCAGACACACACAGCGTTCTGGAAAATTTACGGAACTGGATGTTATGTACGCCGAAATTTTGCTCCAAACCTCATTTTTCGGACTTTAAATGATGTCTGCTATTCAGATCAGAGCGAAAATCAGCGCGCTGGATGCATCTGGACTCGTTATATCTTCTGGTACTTATGCACTTCAGCGCATTAGCGACCCCTAACGTATGCTAGCTAGTTTTTAAACATATAGAGCATATTCAGTGTGTATAATGTAAAGATCAAAGTGTAAAGTGAAAGCCGTACGCTCCGCTCCGCAACAGCGGATTTTTTTGCGCACAGTAACCAAATTTCGGGGTGCAACTGAGAGCCTAACGGCCGTTTTGATTAGGTTTTAGGGTTTCCTTTCTGGAGATGCACTTTTAGGCCTTTTAAATTGGAAAATATTCAAAATTTTCCTGCGCCTCGGGCCTTATTTCAAATCATTTATGATTCTTGGTATCATTTCTGTTGCGCGATTACAATATGTCGGCCTAGCTTATGCATATAGGTTTTAAACATCAGCATTTTATGGATACATGTTTGACTTTGTATTTGTATTTGACGAAAATCAAGATTTTTCTCGATAATTTTCACAGAATCGTTTTGCGGTCCTTAAGAACTTTCGGCCATACATGCACGTAGGGGGGTAAACCCCCATACCTGAGACCTTGGCCACCCCCCCCTGGCCAAAAAAAATCGTCAAACACACCAGAGGTCCCCAAGGTCAAATTTTTCAGGTAGGGGTAAAATTGAAAATTTGCGGGGGTAGTGTAGCTAAATGTCCACTAAACACGTCATTTTGTCTATAAATTTGGTGAATAGTGATCAATTTTAAGGACTTTGGGTAGGGGTAATACCCCCCTCATACCCCTCCCCATGGGGCAGTCTGAAACACACCCACCTGAACTTTTTCCAAGACAGGTTTTTTGATGATTTTTGTGCATATTTTATATGAAAAACAGGCTTTCAGAACTTTTTTTCGTTTTTTTGCTCACCCACCCCACCTACCGCCCTGGAAAAAAGTCCATGGACCCTCCCCCCTGGAAAATTCTTGCCGTGCATGTCTGCTTTCGGCTATCGTGAACATATATAAACCTTTTGTATTTGGAAAGTGAAAGAAACATCTGCATGGGACAATGGCAGAAGTTATTGCTGCCTAGAGAATCCAAATTCTTGGTTGCTTGCCTAATTTTTGAATATTTAGTTTGTCTGACTGAAGACTCATTGAATTCACAAAAAAATTTGAAGTCTCATCCAGGAAATAGATATTAAAAAGATTCAATTTCCTGCGTTTTAGGACATCAAAATACGAAAGTTTTTTCCGATGCTACGCCCCGGAATTAATTACTGATATTCAAGTCCGAGGTAGAATACCTATCGCGCTTTTTAATGCTTTAAATCATTTGAAAACAATCTTTTTTATAAATAAACATGATTGGTAAATTACTGGCCCCTCATATACTAGATCGCAAATGCTGAAAAAATGTTTGCTCTCTTTGGCCAACCCAATGGCGAAAAGTTCGCGATCGATCATCAACAGTTGCAGCAGACTGTGCTAAAAAATCAATTTGGAATTATTGAGTCGTTTGATGGGCAACTAAAAAACATTAAAATGTGGATTTCTGGGAGTTTTGCGATGTTGTGCATCACGTAGAAGTAAAATAAAGCCTGGAAAACCTATACGATCTTGTACATCACATAGAAGTGAAATTAGGCCTGGGAAAAAATCAACATAAAAATTATGCAAATTTTCTTAAAAATCGATGTTCAGCAATGATGAAGCAGTTTCACACACCCAGACCCTTCCTGGTATCCCAACTAACGACTTAATTTCGAAGAGCCTCAACAGGACGGACGCTACGCGCTCGCATGTTGAGGCTACGCCATAAGTCTTAGCCTAAGAAAAATTTCAAAGGTGTATGAAACCGCTTTAACGTTGCCGAACATCGGTATTGAAAAAAATTGGCAAAATTTTTGTGTAAATTTTTTTTTCGTCCAGAGAAGTTTCCCGGCATAATCTAAGTTCTACATGATGCGCAACATCGTTAAAACTCCCAAATTCACTCGAGTTACTGTATGTGGTCTGGTGAAGCTAGCCCAACATTTTACCGTTTTTATATACATTACCATCATTTCCTGACATTTCCGCGTTAGGCGCGGAACAAATTAATCTTTGCCAGCCTCTATATTTTGCCTCTAAAACCAAGGAAATCCAGTTTTAAAAGTCTGAAACTGACGCGAACTAAATGAAATACTAGAAAAGTAAGTCTTAATCATTTTTCTGATGAAATTGAGCGAATTTATCAATTTTGGAGTGAGCAACTAAAAATTTATTTGTCTTACCAAATTTTTGCTCTAGTTGTACATTACAACCTGGCCTGTGCAAAAAAATCAGCATGGGTGTATTTTCGAAGAAGCTTAACGGGACGGAAGCAACGCGCCCGCCCGCGTGGCTCCTCTCCCCCCGCCCCTAAGCCTAAAAATTAAATAGGTTAATGACTGACAATACGCTGTAGTTCGCGTTAATTTGGGGCTGAGGGTCATCTTTGCATTAACATCAGTTTGCACTATCCTATACTTCGCTTGTCTTTCTTCTACATGCACGTTGTATAGCTTACACGTTAAAAAACTTGAAAAAGTTCAGGGGTGGCTAAAGTGCATAAGTGCCCATTTTCTTTTAACCGAAGTACCCTTCATGGGCCACTTGAGTCCTACTCTTTCGCTAGATCAGCGAGCCTGAATTAAGCATTGTTGCTGGCGGCCTACGACTGCCGAAAAAATCTATGCCTATGACACAAAGAATTTTTCTGGTCAAAACATACTGAATATTTGGAAGAGGTTCATGGCAAAAACTTTAGCCTCTTTTACTGCACCGAATAAATATACGTAAAGGTTGTGCCCACTCTATTTTTCATTCATTCAGGCTAATGAGAGAAAACTGTCCGAAATAACGTCCTACGATTAAAAAAATTGACTTCATTTGTCAGTCACTGACAATCAATAAATTTTCTGTGATTACTAGGACTAGCTGGAAAAGAAATACCAGGATTGGCTGGAGAAACTCACTTTTGAAAATTTCGAATTTTCAGGTTTTGTTGGATTCCTGCTAAGTTGTTCTATCAGGTAAGTTAGCATTGGAATCAAGATTGCTGATTGCTGGACACTTCAAAATTAACTAGAGCATGCCAGTTGTAACTTGAACCGATTAAAAACAAAAAATATTGTAGATTACTTAAAACTTGATTTAACAAATATTGTTACGAGAAAAGTATTTTATTTCAGAACGGCATAACTTTTATTGCTTGATGTCTAAAACAGCGGTTTACTTTGCAAATGAATTTCTGTACGTAAAACTGATTTGTCGACGTTAATGATAGATACTTGAGTGATGACAGAGTGCGCCAAAAATTAAACGTTCTTGATTCGAATGCCATCATAAGGCTTGCAAACTATATTTAATGCAGTGCCTTCCTCTAACTCAACTAGAAAGCAATCAATTACGACCACTCTGGCGCTTTTCGTGTGAATTTCACTTAAAATCGACATGTTGGACCATGCATTTATTCAGACTTAATATAATGCATAGAAAACTGCAAGGTGTAATGTTAAATGTACGAATATGGCTTTAGTCAAGTTTTATTTTGATATGACCATGCTTTTCAACAAAACTCATCCCGGTTAAAAAACATCAAGCAAATACAGCCTTCAACTGCTCAGAATTTTTTTTCCATTTGACACAAACACGCTAATTTTTTGTCAAATACTTTTTTACATGGGAAAATGTTTACCGTCAAAAACTTTTCAAGTCATTTTATTTGTATACTTCTCGAGATGGTCGCCAAATTTTGTTATGTCTGAAACTAGAACTACAAAACGACAGTCTAGAATGCCGAATTAACAGACGCTAATTTTACCAACAAAAAATCTAAGTGATTTCTGACTGTATATTCTACTTGAAAAAAATGGAAATTCCGAACCAACTGTGGAAAAAAATCGTTCCTGAAGCTGTTGAAGGAAAAGACTTGATGGTAGGTAACAGATTTTATCAATTTTAACTCAAAAAGTTGAAGAGATTATACTGAAAAATTAAATTTTGAACATGGAACTAAAAATAATCACTCAAGTCACCAAATCAGATTTGCCAAGTCGAAAAATACTTTATAAATTGCGCTGAACGACATAATAGTCGGCGCGAAGCAATGGAAACTGCAGTCGTCTCCTTTCCATTGATTTTTTCACAAATGACCCTATTTGTGGAAATTTTTTTAGGATATTGAAAAAATAAGGGTCTTTCCACAAATGTAGAATAAGTTTTTGTTACTCAAGCCTTTTCAATTGAAACTTTGGATTTATGGATCAATGAAAAAATAAACGACGATCGCAAGATTTGCTCGCCAAATTGAATTGACGGTTATCTAGGATCATCATCTTTATTATCCTCATCATCACTTTCATATGTAGTATTAAAATACGATCAAGTTGCTTAAGTGTTTCGAAGTGCTGAAATAATGCAAAATTCGAAAAAAAGTTTTTCGCACTTTAGAACATTTTTGGTCTTTCCATAAATGTGGAAAGAAGATCAGGAAAAAAACAGCGGTTCCTTTAAAACACGAGATGCGTAGTGACATGAAATTATGTGCCTGTTATGAAAATATAATTATCCACAAGATTGAAAAAAGTAAGAATACCATTTGAAGAGAATCCGCATTGTATGGTGTAAACAATTTCACAAGAAATATAAAATCCAATTTTTTGCAACAAGAAATATAAAATCTAATTTTTTGCAACAAGAAATAAAAAATCTATTAAAAAACGCTCAGTCTGTGTTAATTGAATTATTTTGAAATTGGGTTTCGACTCCGAACATGCACGGCTTGTTGAATATGGATTTATTTAAAAGTTTGCTTTTTTCGATTCTGATTTTTTATGCATAGTGAGTGCAATGTATTTTTTTTGCCGTGCAGAAAATTTTTTGAAAAATGTCTGCACAGAACAGAAATAATGATCGAGAAGACTGATTGAATTGATAAGGAGGTGCATTTTCCGGTCTTTTAGCAAGTGAAAGTCCCAAAAATTTTCCAGTTTTTCGCGGTCGATTAATAATTATAAGTCAGTTTGCATCTTTTTCGTCAATAATAATCGTGTAATTTCCGGGTAGGTGTCATAGAAACCCCTCAGAAATCGTCGGCCATATGGTTAGCCATTGAGTGATTATTCTCACATGATTTTGCAATCATATGACTAGCCGTATAGTAGTCATATGGATCATCATACTTTTGCTTGGAAAAATACCGAAAAATATCAATTTTTTAAAAATGATTATTTTTGAACAATGGTCAAAAATGTCAATTTTCTCTGCGCTTCACGCCTGAATACATTTTAACTGTTTTTACACAAAAATTACAATTTTGAGACAAATGCGAAAGGCTGAGGGAGTCGTTCAGTCTTTGGAAAATATTAAATTTGACATATTGTCTGTTTTTTGTCCGTACAATGTACCGGGTTTATGATCTGTCGTCCAAAACGCAGCTATTCAACTCAGAATTTAATTCTTTGCGGGAAGTACATTTTTGGTTTAATTTAATTCTTTGCGAGAAGTACATTTTTCTTTTTAAACAAATCGTTTTCCCTGCCTGTAGAATTTAAAAAACCACTCGTGTGCAGACTCCGACATGTCCCCGGCAAAACCGTTCAAATTTTTTTAATTTCATACCCTTTTTCCCATTTTTAGAACCGATGTAGAGCGCGTTAATGTCGCAATCGACAAATTATTTGTACTCTGCGGAAAAGAAATGCTGAAAATTGTTCCCGGTCGGGTTTCTACGGAAATTGATGCTCGGTAAACGTCGAAAAAACGAGATACGACAATTTACTTAACTCTCATTTTTTCAGATTATCCTTTGATATAGAAGCTCAAGTCGAAAAAGCACGCCAGATAATCAAATATTACGAAGAAGAGGGCATTCCAAAAGAAAGAGTTTTGATCAAATTGTCTTCTTCATGGGAAGGTATCAAAGCCGGAGAGTAAGAAACTGCACCGCATAAAAATACCGTTTAATTCAATTTATGATTTTGCCAGAATTTTGGAACGAGACTACGATATCCATTGTAATATGACCTTGCTATTTAATTTTTATCAAGCGGTAGCTTGCGCCGAAGCTGGTGCGACTTTGATTTCACCATTCGTCGGCCGTATTTACGATTGGCATGTTAAAAATACGGACAAAAAACAATTTACCATGTTGAGTGATCCAGGCACGTATGTTTCGACGTAATCTTGTTCTATCTTGAATTATTATAACAACTTTTTGCTTCGAAGGTTTTACCGTTTATGCAATGCAATTTAGAAATTGATTTTTAATTTTAGCTATGCTATATTACTATAACTAATGCATTTAGAAAGTTTTCATGCCATGGTTTCGAAATATGTATCATCTCTTTTTACACAAATTCCATTTCTTCCTCGCACAAATGATCCTAATTTTTTTTGTTTACTAACCTAGATTTTAGTATACATTTGGGCGACCAGTTCCTAGCTTCTATTCACATGCGCTGAAAGTTTACTTTTCATTTAGTGATATTTTGTTTACTCCATTTTCGGTTTATAAATCGCAGACTTTTTGAGCCGGCCCTTAATTTATTTTATATTTTTCGTGATTACCGCACCCACTAAGTGTGTAAAAATAATTTGATAATAGTGTCAGATGTTCCTAGTAGAGAGAATGCTTGAGACTACATTTTGGAACACAATATCCCATTTCTAACATTTGGTTGACAACATTTTCTTGGAGTGAGTGAGATTGCTCTAGTTTTGTTATTTCTTTTAATAGTCTGACAAGTGTCAATCCTCGAATTCCATTAATCGAAAACTAAGATTGCTTTGTTCTCGTTATCAGGCGTCGTGAACGTAACCAAAATTTACAACTACTATAAAAGGTACGGATACAAAACTCAAGTTATGGGTGCTTCGTTTAGGAATACGGATCAAATTAAAGGTTTATGCGGTTGTGATTTATTGACAATCAGGTAAATATATAAAATATACCAGATTTATCCCTAGAATAGAGAAATTTTGTTTGTGAAATTTGAGATGCTCAGAAAAATCTCCCTAGATTTTGTGTTCATCCTTGATTTTTATAAGCTGTCAGTAAGAATGTCGGGAGATAATTTCAACGGATGAGGAAAGCTTTCAAATTCAGCAACTCGTAGAAATGCCGTTGTGTTTAGATTTTTTGGAAACCTTGAATTGTGAACTGCACTAGAAAACAAATTTTAATGTTCGAAAGTGGGTTTCCACATATATCAGGTTTATTTTCATTTTTTTCAGTCCTGCATTGCTCAAACAATTATCTCAAGATAAAAGTATCGTCGATGTTCAACTAAAGTGCGATACGCGTAAGTTAATATTTTGAAGGAAATACTAAACCCATTAACGTCTCTTCTGCAACTACATTATATACCGTGATAAAAGAACAGGAAAGCCAGGTAACTCTTTTTACTACATTTAGATAAAAAGACTCTTCACAAGATAAGACATAAACAAGGAGCGCCTGCGACATATAATCCTTTGAAGAGTTCTATAAAACTACCTACATCATATATGTGGGGAACATCTTTGAGCTGCATTTTCTAAAATTTAAATGCAAATACTGTATCAAAGGAATTTGCGATTGTAGGTCGTTCTCGTAAGAGGCTCGTTCCCACGAAAATTTTATATGTTATACTGTTGTCGTATGTTTATACGTCGAGGAGTTTATTGCCGCGAAAACTTTATATTATTCTATTGTAGGATATCTTTTATGCTAATTCCTTAGAACACAAAAACAAAACAACGTTTATATTTATCGGAGTAAAGACTTCGGAAAAAGATTAACATCACTACTATCCGTATTTTTGATCAGAATTATGGAAATTCAAGATATTAAATTCAAAATAATCAGCTTTTTCGTGTTTTTTGAGCAAAAAAATTTGTTGAATGTGCATGCGTATTTTTAACTTTCGAAAGCTCATTTGTGCATCCTTTTGAAATCCATAAACGATCGGCACTCACGGATCACCTACACCTATAGGAATTGCATTGCGATAATGCATAAATAATCTGTGCAGGATTAATCCTTAATTTATCATTTTAGTTGTTTTCCTTTTTTACTCTAATCGATGTTTTGCATATGCCAGTAAAATTCTCGCGGTA
Source organism: Romanomermis culicivorax (assembly GCA_963922205.1). Lineage (NCBI taxonomy): Eukaryota > Metazoa > Nematoda > Enoplea > Mermithida > Mermithidae > Romanomermis > Romanomermis culicivorax. Next base: position 27,474 of record CAWUHX010000141.1, read on the forward strand.
TCGAGCCTTTTGCGGCAATGGATATGCTGTTTCGCGGTATTAGGCTGTACCCGAATTGCGTTAAAAAACATAGGTTTACAGTTTTTACTTTCTTCTCGCTCTGAGATCCTGTACAAATAATTGTACAACAAATATTTATTAAATTAATTGTTATTTGAATTCAGAAATCAAGTACATAATGTAGACGAGGAACAGGTTGTTAAGCATTTTTAACCCTAAATCATGCTTTTCACAGAGTGTTTTTCGCACTTTGGTTCTTGACTAAAACAGTCATTGTCATTGTTATTATTTTTCAGAACAATGCTTTTCTACTCCTAGTTTTTTCACGTTCCATTTTTTCATTATATCTGCACTTTAATGTTCCTCATACAATGCTCGTATATTGCAAACTGACGGAAATAAGCATCACTATCAAAATTGATTACACGAAGGTACCAGAAATCAACAAAAGTATGAAATAGTACTTGCTTTCCAGTATTTAGAAGCATCTCAGGAAATACTATAAAACATCGGATATGTTTTAAATTTTAGATACGACATCCGAACCTAAGCCAACTCAAAAATTGGACGAAAAAACATTCCGGTGGTTCATGAACGAAGACGCTATGGCGAACGATCGTTTGGCCGACGGAATAAGAAAATTCGCGGCCGATTCGATCAAATTGGAAAGAATTTTATTAGAAAAAATTGCGAAAACGTGAAAAATTTATCCGGGTTAGCTGCTAGTCGACGTTTTAGTCGGGAAAAGTTCCGATAGGAATCACGTTCATACGAATATTTATAGTTTTCAGCGTTTTCTTGGAATTATTTTTGAACACATTTGATCATATTTTGATAATATTTCATTTTAAAATTATATTTCGCAGTCTCGTGATTTTAAATTTTGTCGTTTTCGTGCATCACCCTCTCCGGTTTGAAATTATGCCTTTCACTCGTTCCCTTATTTGTTTTGTTTCCCATTGTCACATTAGATGAAAACTGGAGCCATGTCACATTAATTAAATTGTGGCCAATCAGGGTAAATTACGGATGGCAGTGACCGCCGCAAATTTTTTTGTGCCAAAAACCATGTTTTGGCACAAAAAAACTGATTAGGGACGCGCTTTACTGTCGAAAGTCAACGAATTTGGAAATCTAATTTGAGTTTATTTTTCCTTTAAAATTTTCCTTAGGCTTAGGGTACAGCAGCTGCGCCCGAAGGACGCAGCGCTGTTGTCTCTTCCAAATTTTGGCGCTTTTCCTATGCATAATTTCACTTGTTCTTTTTTCCCTTCATCATGAAAACCCCCAAAAACCGGCGTCAGAGAAATTTCGGCGTGGCCACCACCATCCGTAAAAATTCCGCCAATCACATTGATGGGTAAATCCATGCCATATTGGTAGGAAAATATGGCCATGTCACTGTGAGTGACATGCTGTGACCTCATTGGGTGGCGCTTATTTCATCTTCGGGAACCTGACCCGGCTAGTAATGGCAAGGCCTATAGGGTACCATGGTGCTGTCTTGGGGTTCTGCTGTAGAGTAAGGGACAACGCCGCCAGGTCAGGGGTGCCAATCCCTGGACCCATTCAGTGAGAACGAAGGACAAGATCACTCGTGGAATGACTTGATGTAGGGGACCCGATTGTGAACCTAAATCCCCTTTTTAGCCCTAAACCAATAGGCACAAGGGCTCCTCTAACTGAGGGGAATCTCAAGGGAAAACTGACTTTAGGAAAGGGTTCCCCAAAAACACCCTCAACAACAATAATCCCCTGAGAAGACTTACCTAGTCCTGTTCTCAAGTATGATTCGGGGACGGGTCCCTGTGGATTCAGGGGTATCGGTTGGCGGGAATGGGAGCAGTAACAACACAGTAGGTTAGCCTGGGAGGTCTGTGGGTGATGCACAAACAGTCCAAGAATGGAGCGGCAGGAGCAACTAGGCGCAAGGGGTGATGGGTATATTCCTGGGTGAGAGTCGGGCAGTGAACGCAGTGGATACAATAAATGTACGCAAATTTATTGACGAAAGGATAAGGCCACGGATGCAATACAATATAAATGAATATATGTAAATTCGATGACAGACGCGGAGCTAAGACAGAAAGCAAACTTGGAGAGCCCAAAAGAAGACACAAAACTAACTAAACAGGCCCTTTTAAGGACCTCGTAGACCTACAGTATGCCCTGGGCAGAGCTAACGACTTCCAAGCTAACTTCTGGGGTAGAAATCGGTGCAGAATATGCCTATGCTCACATAGACATTTTCCAGTTCGAATATGTTAAGCATTGGGGTGAGTTTCACTCTCCATGCTAAACATATGAACATCTTTTAATGAGAACTTCCAAACTAGTCATTTTGCTTTGCAAAACGTCACTAGTTTTTACTGATAAGAGGTGCACGTAATGCTCCAATTATGTCCATGAGCCTGTAGAGCTTATCTGGTGGAAATTCTGATTAAAGGGTCACATACTGTAGTCTACATGCGGAATGGAAAACAACAAAAACGTAACAAAATGACACACAAAAATGCATGTAAAACATAATGAACGAAACGAAAAACAAAAGTGAGTAACTGTCAAACAGAAAATGGTAAAAACATAAAGTATCTACATGATGTAAATCACGTGACGTTGGGCAGAATTGATCCGCACATGACACTATGTTTGTTCACATAGCTTTTTCGATTTTCACGTGGTTTCATTTCTCTTTCAAAGACATGATTTCGGAGAGAATCGACCTTCTGCTCAAAATTAATAATTCCTGAAATAGATAATTTTGAGAAGTTTTACGCACTGAGTACCGTGGCAACGTACATTTAACATAAAATTCAAAATTCGCATAGGTATGGTACCCTGCAGTCTGTTTTTCATAAAATGCTTCCAAATAATGAATCTGGAAAGCGAGTAAGATTTCATATTTTCTGCCAAGTCGTACGTCATATGGAACTGAAATTTTGTGATTTCACTCAACTAAAATTTTTGGAGTGGAAAAATGTTCACTAAGAGCGTCATGTACAGGATTTTCAAGTCATCTAATATTTGTGTCATTTTAAATTTAAGTAGCATTTTAGAAAAAACAGACTGTAGAGTTTGATTTTTTGACATTTTTCCTTATGCGTGTTTCGAAATAGCACAGCTCAGGAAGGGTGAATATACCAAATATCCATTACATGCAGATAACGATGCTCTATATTCAAGTGTGAAAAAAATTTTCAATCTATTGGTTTTTTATGCTATTTTGAAGTGTCAAAAATAAACCTAAAAAGTCATTTGAGCCCTACCTAGCACCTTCACATAGGATGCCGCAGATTTTTTCCATTTCTGTAGCCACTAATTTCCAACACATTGTGGTAAAATTTTAATCAGATTTGTGAACCGTTTTGAGGGCTGTGGGCGTCTGCATATTTTGAAAGTACGTAAAAAATGCTGATTAATCCCATTAAATATGCAATCAACGAGATGCATAAAAATTGAAAACTTTCAGATTAGACTAATAAAAAGAAGATATGAGTCGAATCAGCGGTAAAATTTCATCGATCTATTTACAATGGTTGTGCAACAGAAGAGATGCAACAAAAATTCAAGCTGCGAGTGTAATGCTGAATAAAATTTCGGCTGTCTGACTCTGGTCTATGTTATAAGCTGTGAGAAAGTGACCAATAGTTGGAGGCACTCTGTTTCACGCCACGTGTACACAAAAATTGACCAAATTGACCAACAAAAATTGACGAAACTTTCCAATGCACGAAAGGACATCGGAATAACTTGCCGTCTTCCTGATAATGATTTTTAAATAAACAAACTCGATTTCTAAAATTTTTGAAATTTTTGACTTTTCATTTGAGGCATTTCGTTCACCAACCATCAAACCTTGATCGATGAAAATTTATCAGGACTATTTTTTCTTCTCATGTATTAGGTGAACAGAGCATCCCGTATTCTCAGGACTTCATTGGTTGGGCATCTATCAAGGTTCAAAAAATATTTGAATGACAATCAATAATCAATCCTCACACATCCCAAAACGATGCGCGTAAGGACGATAATACTTTCACAGAGTTTGAACTAAAGTACAAAAGGTTATAATTTCGTGACACCATTAGTGAAAGGTGATCGGGAATGTATTAACCAGGATTTTTCTTTTTTTTGCTTCTCATCTTCGACAGTTTAAACTTTTTTGCATAGTATAAAATGTTCATTTTTGAGATTTGTACATCAAACTATAGTCAATAGGTTATTTGATAATTCTATAGTACAGATCATAAATGTATCACAAGAGGTAGGCAAGGGCCACCTGGACAATGACTTCTGAGTGATTTCCATGAGTAGGCCTTTTTCAGAACTGTGTAGCTCTCCAAACGGTTGAAAAATTTTATAAATACAGTAAGAGTGCATTAGCTACAAAATGGGAAAATGTAATTCCGCGGCATGCAGTGAAAGTGCTCGGCAGTGCTCACGACGGCTCGTTTTCGGCACTTTAAACTCTTAGAAAGTGTAACATACAAAAATTTATTGTAACTATTGCATCGAAAAATAGCCTATTCTCTCCTGTGTAAAATGAATATTCATTTACCGAATAAGATCACTCCAATCCTGAAATATCGCTTGACTAGCAAAAAAACTAAAAAATTCCGAGAAATCACCAATTTTCAAATTTTGACATTCTGTAGCGATGTGAATTTTCTTTTTTAAAGAAAACCAATGATACCATGAAACCGAGTTCACTCGAACCTCTCAGAAATCGTGTGTAATCTGTTTCGTATATTACGCCCGAGCTATTCGTTTTTGTTACAGCTTTCAGTTCACTTCTCGGAGATGGTTTATTTCGTTCCAAAACGACTCTCGGCAGACAAGTTCATGCAAATAATGAACAACCTGCATACCTTAAGCCTTATTCAGAAGTAAAAAATCCCAGGATTTATGTCGGAGACTCTATGGAATGAACAGGCAATTTGGAGAAAGCCCAATTCAGAAGTGAAAAAAATCCTAGCATTTTTGTCACCGACAGTCGGCGACTGCACTTCTGAATTGAACTTTATTTTCTGTTGAGCGAATCAATTGAGAAAGAAAAATTTTGGCCTACGATGCGGGTTAAAATGTTCACCAATTTCTATGAATCATTTTTCTTCCCGAGGCTCATTTGATGGACTGTAATCCATTTATGGTCTTCATTGATATGCTTGATGAAAATGGGAAAATGACTTTTCTGCCAACCACACGTCGTTGGGCTGTTTAATTCGTGCTTTTCAATTTGACAATCTTGAGAGAAAAATTCTTTATTAAAAGCTTTTCATGAACGATTTTTTCAAGACCGCTTTAATATTTGTCGCTTTTTTAGTTCACATGCATTTTTGCAACATTAAACATGTTTTTTCCGGTCTGCTGAGCTTTGTACATGTATTTGTTTCTGCCAATATTGTTTGATCACCTTTGTTTTTCCACTAAATTTTCAGTTTTTGAAGTTTAATTTTTACTCGTTTCGGTCATATTTTTGAAAGAGGCAGTTTGTTTTTCGTTTTCGATCTTTACTCATATTATTTTTTTGGCCTTACATTCGCTTTTTTATTTTTCACTATTTTGTGCCGTTTGACTGTCTGATTTAATCTCATTTATTTCATTTCCTTCTATGACATGGTTCGTTATTGCTCTATGATATGTTTTTTATGCTTGTTAATTGTAAATCGGTGAAAAATATGACTGTCGTCGAAGTCGTTCACGTAAGCTTTTATGGCAGCAGAGAATCATACGAGCTTCCCATTTTCATTATTTCATGAGCATTTCCAAAAAACACTATGGTTTGCTCACTTTTCTGCTTGCAGTTATCCTAATAAACGTTCTGTCCTAATCGTTTGGCATGATATTTTCAAAATAGGATATTTAATGTTCAATTGCGAAACATTTCTCACTTTCATTTTACCTGCATTATGCTAAATTTTCCAATTGCCTGTCGTTTTCTTACATAATTTTGATGATAGCAAATCTTGCAGTAAAGCTATCGACAGAAAATCATTATTTTTGTTTTGATAATGATTTATATTTTTATGATAAGCTAAAAACACTGGTAAACAAACCTTTCTGAAAAGCTGGAGAGCCTACGTTTCAGCAGAAAAGTTTAGCAAGACTGGTCCAAAGTTTAGTTTTTGCTTTGGATTTTTCTCGGAATAGACTTTTCTATGGCATCTTCTAAAATGTCGGCTCTAGACCAGATCAGGGAGCACACCGTTATTGTTGCAGATACTGGATTATTTGAAGGTAAGAGATTGGTTTTATTAGACTGTTTTCACATTGGAAACTGCAACACTGAAAGAATTATTCTAACTAGAAAAGGAATTCGCACCGTACTCGTAGTTGTATTTTTGACTGGCCCCCTCAGTCGATCATTTTTGCATTTTTGGCGCAATGTCAAAAGCACCTGAATTATAGTCTATTTTTTTGCTTGCTTTTTTAATAAGGAATAATAAAATGAGTTCTGGTGTCTTCAGAATTTTTTATTTTTGGCTTTTTACATCTAGAATTTTTGCGCAGAATTTGTTCATTATCAGGTTGAGTCAGCTCGCAGATCTGCAGCTTTTAGACGTGTGATTTAGCAGAAAATAGGAAACATACGAAATAGTTCTTGCTTTCCTGTTTCATTTTTACATGCAATAAACATCAACGCAATGAGTGATTGTGTTAAATTGTATTTTTATTGTTATTTTAATTCCTCCACGGAACAAAGATCAAATGAAAATGCTCGGAGAGAAAACCCACATAAACCTGGTAACTCATAAACGAGATCCTCTAGGTGGAAAGCGGCTGCTATGCACGGAATTCGCAGTTTTTATATTTTGAGCACGAAATTTGAATGTTGGTATCCAGAAAATTTCTTATTTTAAAACAGATATAGCCAACTTTCGGCCTACAGACGTGACAACTAACCCCAGTCTACTGTTACAAGCTGCAGATTCCCCACAATATGCCAGGATCGAAGAAGAAGCTGTAAAATATGCAACATCACGTCGTGAAAGGTACTAAAGTCTATTTCTTTTCAAATGAGTCCCGAAAAGCATAATAATCAATAGAAACCGGTGTGCAACTGCAGACAAACCGTGCATCGCAACTCAAAATCTTTTTTTCTCAATTTGTTCGATCAACTGCTCAGTCGACTCGAGAAAAAAGATTGTCCGTATAGTATGCAGGTTGTTCATCATTTGCATGAACATCTTCCTGCGCTTATTACAGTTATCATTCATGGAGTTTATTACAGTTATCACTCTAGGCTTATTACAGTTATCATTCATGGAAATAAACATCGTGCCAATTTTTTTAGAAATGAATCTGAAATCGTGAGTCTAGCATTGGACAAACTATTCGTCTTTTGCGGCCGTGAAATGTTGAAAGTAGTGCCGGGACGTGTGTCAACTGAAATTGATGCCAGGTAAAATTGAAAAATTTCTATCTGCCTTACTTTTGCGAGGAAACCGTTGAAAAGACCATGACTGTAGTGTAAAAAAAGTAAGTACCTTCAGTATCGTCATTTCAATGTTTGCAGTATTACACTCGACTGCACTCTTAGCCCCTTTGACGCAGCGACAATCAGAAAAGTAGACTCAATTCGACACGTCATTTTTGCGTAGTGAAAAACGTCATACTGTAATAAAATGCCAATTTTATCCATGAGGCCAAAATCATATAAACATCGTGTCTATCCACCTGTTCGGATAGAACTGTAGGTCGATACCTGAATGCTACTTGAAAAATTTTGACCATTAGGTTATGGTAGGAAATTTTCAGTTGTTCTGTTTGCCGCCCATGAAGGAGAAACTTTTTATCATCGATTACAGTAGTAACCTTATAGTTTTCTATGTTGAACGCCGAATCGTTTCATCTATCATTTCAGAATAAATAGATTATTATTTTGATTATGCAGATTGTCATTCGACACTGAAGCTCAAGTGTCCAAAGCTCGAGCAATCGTCCGTTACTACGAAGATGAAGGCATACCTAAGGAAAGAGTGCTGATCAAACTTTCCTCGACGTGGGAAGGAATCAGGGCTGCTGAGTAAGACTACGTAAAGGCGATTTGATTGATTTTCAAGGCTGAACTTTTGCTTCGCAACCGCCTGCAATGGCTTTTTTACGGAGCCAGTAATATCGTGAAATGTTGCAGAAAACTTGACTGTAATTTTGGGTTAGGAGTTTCGAAGTGAAAGTTTTGAAGTTGAATTTTATATATCAATAATTCCTTCTGTAACTTGACAAACGAAATAAAATAAAATCTTTACTGTCCGTTGTTTTCAAATGACCCTCGGTAAATAAAAAGATACTCACGCAAATAATAAACTTTCAGCGTAAACAGGGATTGACTGTAGAAAATAACGACACAATTTGAGAAGAGAAAGTAACCCACGGATTTATTCTATGCCTACCGATTTCAGAATTTTGGAACGCGATTACGATATTCGTTGCAACATGACTCTATTGTTCAACTTCCACCAAGCAGTGGCTTGTGCCGAAGCCGCAGCAACATTGATCTCACCATACGTCGGACGCATCTATGACTGGCACGTCAAAAATACAGGAAAAACCCAATACGACTTACTAGAAGATCCTGGTACCGATTAAGCCTATTTTTGTAATGTTCTCGTAAACTGAAAAACAGTAATAACGGTTGCTGCCCTCAAAGTCGTTACACGAAGGTTTCATTGTAGAATTCTTTACTTGCGAAATTGATAATGGGGAGTATAGGCTCACTAATTTTCAGTTTTATATGAAACATTGTTCAACAGAAATCGTACAAATATGAAATGGTACTTGCTTTCCACATTTATAATTTACAAGTATTCCATTAGAAAAATAAACCGTAACAATGGCAGTTCTGAAAATTATGGAAAAAAACAGATAACAATAATAGAGTAAAAATTCACAATATGGCCATAGGTCTTCTGCTCAGCAATAAATCTAGTAATAAATTTGGATTTCCATTAGGCCTAACTTTGAAAAGTTTCTGTTCTCCTAACGATCATTTTTGACAGGAGTGGTCAATGTAACAAGAATTTACAATTACTACAAAAATCACGGCTATAAAACGCAAGTCATGGCAGCATCTTTCCGAAACACTGATCAAGTCAAAGGACTTTGCGGCTGCGATTATTTGACTATAAGGTACGAAATTCCGTAGGTGATCATGATGTTATTCGACTAAATTTGACAATCTTTTATCCTCAGTCCTTTGTTGCTTGATAAATTAGCCAGCGATTATAGCAGTGTGAAAGTGCAGCTGCAATACGACAAAAGTAAGCTCAGTTCAAATGAACAGATTTTGCTGGGATTCGCATTTCAACTAACTACTTAAAAGTCTTCCTGTGCAATTCACAAATATTTGCATATTATAGTACACTTACAGCCTGTGGGTATATGCTGTTTTTCACTTTAAACCATATTTACACTGGAATTTGCATAAATGTGGTCTTCAGTGGTAACTCGATCTATGCAATGCGAAAAAAGATGCTCCATTATACACATATTTGTGAACACAGCAATAATGTTCATCAGAGCTAGCACGTTAGTGCTAGACTATAATATGTTTCATTTTGGGCACACCGATTTTCACGTTTAAGACAAGATTTCTAAAAAAGTATAAGACATCCAAAGCTGAAATTTGGCAACAATATAGAACTCGATGCGGGCTACAATATGGTACCACTTAGAATACTGTAGACATACTGTAGCTAAAGTTATGAGACAAACTAGAGTACTGTTTTGCCACCTTTTCATAACTAACGGTTATTCTAACCGATTAGCTCGATTGTGGTATTAATATCTTCAGTAGGGTCATACCTCGGGGCCACCACGAAATTTTTTCGAAATATGCAAATGCGACCTTATTTCAGTGTAAAGAAAAATCTCAAAACTCCGACCGGTAATAACTTTACGAATATTTAGTCTTTCTAGACGATTCTTGTTCCGTTGGATGCAGCTTCTCGAGTTGTACAAGATACTGCCTGGCGGTTTGAAAATTTTCAGTGTAAACTTAATTATCATAGAAAATATGCAAATTAGGCCGAGTTGGGGTAGATGACCGCACAAATATCTCGAGTTGTATAAGTCGTAGAAAGCTAATTCTTTTTTTGTTCGATAGCTGAGTAAAATGCCCAGAGTAAACCACCTTAACATTTAGTATGTGCAGTGTAAAAAAAAGTGTAAACAAAGTGAAAATGTCCATTTAAAAATTTTCTTTTGTGATTTTCAGTTCTTTTGTTGCACCATTGAAACGAGCTTCTTTTTCTACCCCCCCAGTTTTGATATTTGTTTTTTGTAAAAATGTATAGTACGTTAGATAATTTTTTACACCTTCCTTGCAGGAGCTTGAAAGTACGATATTTATCTGAAAATGCCAGGAAATGGCAAAAAGGAGAATATGTTTTTTATTTTTTGCTTGTTTCACTGGCTTAAAAGTTCGATATTATAGGCCTCCCCATCATTTCATTTCAGCAAAATTCTAACTGAAAAAAACTTTCCATTTCCTGAGAAACATATACGCGCCCAGTTTTTTAAAAAACAAAACGTTCTTAAGCCTCTGCGCATGAAATTCCCTTGTCTTGTAGCAATTTTTGCAATCTACATGATTACTGTATGTACAATACATACTTCGTTTTCATGATAGAACACATGTGATGCTTCTAACTGCATGTATAAAATTCATTGCAGGCTTGTACAAAAAAGTGCTATAATTGACAAGAACTATACAGAACAATAACCATTCTCTAATACTAGGAAGTGGCAAAAGATGAATATGTTTCTCCTTGTCCCATATTTCACTGAGCATAATACTATACTTCGTTTCCGAGAGCCTGGTTGTATACTTACCGTATTCTTGATTCACACGTATTGTTTTTTCCGAGTTTAAAACGCGGGAATTTAAATTTCTAATACGATTAATGCTAGTTCAAATTTATTTGAAACTATGCGTTAGCTAATTTTACTCAAATATGGTTCGCCAGTCTCTAAAAAATTGCCGTCAACAAAAATTTTCTGTTTACCAGCAATTAATTTTTCGAATTTGTTTCAAGTTGTGTAAATTCGTTGTCTTGCGAATCAAGAATACTGTGGATTTACCACCTGTTTTCCGGAAACAAGGTATATACAACTGCATTGTATACAGTAATGAAAAATTCTAACAAAGAATGGCACATAAGTAATTACAAAGATTTCGGGTTTTTCATTAAACCAAAGTTTTTTCTTCTGTTAAAATCAACTTTAATAACTGGTACTGAAATTTTTCAAAGATTTTTCCACTTTTGCGCAGAGGCATTTTCAGAAATGACTAAAAAACAGGGCGCGTATATGTTTCTCAGGAAATGGAAAGTTTTGTTCAGTTAGAATTTTGCTTAAATGAAATGATGGGGAGGCCTCTAATATCGAACTTTTAAGCCAGTGAAACAAGCAAAAAGGAAAAACATATTCTCCTTTTTGCCATTTCCTGGCATTTTCAGATAAATTAGAAAAAGCGTTCATTTCTTATACAATATGAATTACACTTTGACGAAGTACAAGAGCTCACATGTCGAAAATGGTGTGTGATCAGATTCCCTCCCCGTGAAGATCTCTTCTTATGTCAGCGAACTTGTTAGGATGTGATTTTCTAACTTGTGCATGTTCCTGAGATTAGGTATAGGTAAACTTTCGATTGTTTACACATTTATGCGAATTTCAGTGTAAAGATTGTCTATGGCAAAACATGTTTGTGTGATGCTCTTCAGCGGCTTATCGAATGCAATATAACACGTAAGATTTCAGAATTTTCACTTTGAGACCCTCCCTCGTAGGAGACGTCTCGACAGACTCAAAAATTTATGAAAAATTCATATTTTCCAAAATAAAAATCGAAACTGATACTCTGAAGTCTTCCTAATCGTAGTTAGTTCAAAATTGCCTCTTAATTTTGTCACAGGATATTCATCGGAACCTAAACCAGTGGTCCAACTTTCGGAAAAATTATTTCGCCGATATATGAATGATGATGCGATGGCCACTGATCTGATTTCAAATGGGATACGTATATTTTCATCAGCGGCTGAAAATTTGGAAAAAGTCTTGTTAGAAAAGATACAACAGCGAAAATGATTCAGCACAATCCCCAGTTGTTCGAAAACACTGCTCATACAGCAGAATCTGCCTTTGTGTCTATTTGACGTTACATCACAATAAATGTGATATATTCAATGTTCACGACAATTTTTTTATGAACAACCTATGAAACAATTTAGTGTGATAAACGGCATCATGCTTATCCATTTCTGTTTTTTTTTTTATAAAATACTAGTAAAGTGAAAAATAACAGAAAAAGTACCACTCTGAAAATCGTTTACACAAAGGTTATTGTAGAATTTTTATTTGGAAAATATGAAGGGCTGAGCGTGTTGGGTAATAGTCGATCGACAATATCGATATCTACCTTGCGATGTATTATATAGTGTAACATCTCCATTACGTCAAGAGCAAACCGCTTGCGTCTGTTTTTTGCGAAAAAGTATAGATGGACCTTTAGTTGAGTATAAGCTCATAACTTTCAATGTAACTTTCAATGCACAGAATAGTACTTTTCATTAAATTTTTGGGCAATTTTACCACATTTTTTATGTTTGGAAAATTGAATGGTTAGAAATTTTCGAAAATGTTGCAATTCTGTTGGGGATCAGCCAGGATTATGCGGGGCTAGCGAGGGTTCTGCTCGGGGTCAGGACTACCAGCAAACCCTTTCCCCAGGAACTCGTAGTCTGAGTCAATATCTAAGTCAGTCGTGTTCCTAGTTCTGCGGTTTAATTCCCGAGTCTTAATATCGACTTCCTAATGTCCCTGCGTCATCATGTCTGGGTCCTTATATCTAACGTCCTAGTGAGGCGTTACGAGGTGAAAATTGTCATTTAAAAAAAACACTTTCAGAACTCAATGAATTGCTACACATACCATAGAGAACAGATCCTAAATTCTACTTCCCCGTGAGCAACAGGTTAGCTATATTAGTGAAAAATAGCAGTAAAAGCACGATTATTCGCTGAGGTATAGTCTACACAACACACGTCTAGAACATATGAAATTGAGTTCAGCGTCAAAAACTGATCAACATCCGTTTTTACGAAGGCACTGTGAACTGAGTTGACGTGTGTATCCCCATTCCCCGAATGTTCTTTTCCTCCGGATGCCCCGATTCCCCGAAAGTACCGTTTCACGGAAAGTCTCGTTTCCCCGTGAATGTTTCAAATCAAACTGATTTTCCTTTTTCCTGAAAATCCCTATTCCCCTACATTGTCAAAACCTCTTTTCCCGAAAATAGACGAGCTGTTTTTAGATTGCATTTTGTAAATTCTCATGAAGCATCGGAAATCGCAATTACTGAAATGCGAAAGCGTGACAAATCCCACTTTTTAATCTTAATGAATTTCACTATTGCGATGAACTTGGAATAATTAATTTGTCTCACACTTTTCCTTCACTTATTTAATACTGTCATTTTTCGACTGAAAATCCGAACCGAAAAAAGCCATTTATTTGGATCAGGAAAAACTTCTTCAGAGCAGAATTTCTTTAGTTATTCCCGCACGGTGCAGATAGAAGTTTGCAAAAAAGCCAGTCTAAAGATTTCGAACTCTGGCTTCAATTTGCTTCTCATTTCAATGATTAATAACTCTTGAACTGCTAAGAAATATCACTTCATAAAACTTGATTTTAAAATTGAATACATGATTATTCATTCGCATATATAAGCTTTATACAGCATCCGGATCCGATCTGTATCTGGTCGGATCTCTATTTAGGATCCGAATCCGGATCCGTCGATTGCAGTTTTCTAGATCCAGATCCGGATCCGAAGTGGATCCGTTCATGCCTAGTATTCGGGGAATCGGAACGTTCGGGAAATAGGGACTAATGCATTGTTGGGGGGGGGGGATTTTATTCATTATTCGGGAAATCGGGACCCTCTTGGAATAGGAACTTTCGAAGAATCGGGACATTCGGGCAATAAAGACAACCGAGTTGACGGACGTGCGTACCATAAAGTGAACCGATTCTTACATAAATCGGCCTCAAAACAGGAACTATAGTCTTTTTTTATAAAATGCTTCTAAAAAGAAAAGGGGCACAAATCGGTACTGTCGTCAAAATCGTTTACATAGAGCTCTTACTGTTAAATTTCTACTCAAAAAATGTTAAAGGTTGGGTCAGTATGCTCACAAATTTCCAGTCCTATGTGATATATTGTTCACCATCAAATCGTGAAAATCTGAAATACTACTTGCTTTCCACTTGTATTATTCCGAAGCATTTCGAGAAAAACAGACTATAGATTACACTTTTTCACATCGTCTTGGTACAACGATCGAATTTCACTACTTTTTTTGTCCGATCCGTCTGATGCTCTAAATATGACTTCTATAAAGCTGATCAAAGCGTTGGACAGGGGGAAATTTAACGACGTTGTCCGATATATTGAAGTTAGTCCTTTTTGATCAACACGTATATCGTGTCTGGACACTATTCCCCTGGTTTCAGAGAAATCCCCAATTATTGACCTTGAAATTAGGAATAGCCGAATTAAATATCGTCGAATACGTTTTGTACAAGAACAACTCTGATCTGTTGGAAGCTGTCTTGGGTGAATATAAAGACAGAATTAAATTTACTGTCGAAACTTTGCTGCACGCTATTAACGTTGGGAACGAAGAAGCTGTTCAAACGATCCTGAAAACTTTGATGTAAGTCTACATTTGATCCATGACTAGGGCGGAATATTTTTTACCCACGCAGTCCAAAACACAACTAAATGAATGTTTTTCGAAGGACCTGCAATGATCAAGTTCCCAATCATCAATGCAGATGAAAAAAATCAGCGGAAAGCAAGTTCATGCAAAATTATGCAAGTTTTTAGTAGTGAAAAATATGCAAATTGTGATACTTATGCACTTAAGCGTTCCCTGAATTTTTTTTCTAAATTTTTCAACGTGTAAGGTATATACGGCGTCTATGCATAGGCAACATACGCTAGCTGGTTTTTTAACGTGTAAAAGCTCATTTGTACTTGTCTTTTTCGACGGAACGGAACGGCATGGAAGCAGTTTTTCCGCGCGGTGAACAAGTATGAACATGCGCAAGATTAGCCGCCTATGTACATCAGCCACCCACCCTAAAAAATCTTTTTGGCACTGTAAGTATCAATGTGTAAACCTGGATGTACAAACCGGTAAATGCATAAAAAGCACCCATACTTGTACACTATCAGAGCTATCAGAATGGACTTAATTTTGAAAATGGCTAAAGGGACGAGCGCTAAGCGTCCCCCTACATGGCTCCGCTCTGCTCCGCCATAAGCCTAAGCCTAACAGGTAATACACCGTAGTTCCCGTTACTCTGGGACAGATAGCGTACACGCACAACATAGAAATTCTGCTGGGGGTCAGCCAGGACAGGGGGTGGAATAGAAATTTTTTTCGTTCTTGATAACGAAAAGAAAAGTCTTCTAACATCCAAGCAGCATATTCTTTAATCTATATTAGTCAGATATGCGAAATTATTTGCTTAGACAGCACTTTTAAAGTTACTTCTTTGGAATCAAGTATGCTCTGTTTAGAAAAATTGTTTAACTACAGCATCATTTTCTATTATGAAGACTTTCTGTTCCCTCTTGCTCATTTTCCTTTGTCATCATTGCTGGTATGATCAAATCTGCTGGGTGTCAGCAAGAATCTTCTGGGGGTCAATACCCCCAACCCCCCACGTGCATGTATGGCAGATGTCATCTTCACATAAACATCAGTTTACACGCACGTTGTATAAACCGCCTACGTTGCCTGTACTTATATGCTGTATATACCTTACACGTTAAAACATGAAAAAATTCAGGGGTCGCTAAAGTGCGCAAATTGTTTCCAAATTTCTTACCAAACTCATCTGCCTCCGCTCCAAAAACCATAAAATAGTCTTAGCCTAAGCCAAGCCTAGGTCTGAGGCTTAGTCTAAGTCTGAGCCTAAGCTTAAGCTCAGCTAAGCTAACCTGAGGTAAATGTTGTTTTTGTTCATTTACGTTAATTTTATTGAAAAGTGACGTATACTTCTGGTATTAAAACAGGTCAAGCATCCGACGCCATTGGGAATCGTTTCTGCTAATTCAGAATAGACGAAAAGTGATCATCATGATTTTCTGAATTATTGTTTCGTCATGAAGTGCCGAGACAATAATTTATATTCTATTCATTTTCAAATTAGATTCGGTATACAAAATATGTTAACTGGGTATGACCATGCATTGAAATCATCATTTTTACCAGGAGGATTGAAGAAAATTTTGTTATTCTACTTGACACCCACGGACGGAAAATTTTTCACATCGATTACAGTAATCGGCTTGCCAGCATTTTCATGTGGAATTTAATTTTGTGGAATGTTGATTGATAAGTTCATTGTTTGATTGGCTGATTTGCTAATCAGGTAAATAGTATGGTTGAACAAGCCGATCTGTGATTGAAGTTCAGTCATCTGATATCGACTTGCATCAGGTAGCATCTACATCTGCATTACATGTCTGCTTGAAGTACCACTTTTTATCACGTGCTCACAATGACGGGAAATCTCCAAGTGCACATCCCAACGTTGGCATATCTTCCATAATTTTTCTGAAGTTTTTCCTGATGGCAAAATAAGGTTTGCCTTGACGACAAGTTCAACCACTTTCTAGGGACAGACGCATCGATCCAAAAGAAGAAGCCACCGAATCGTCCCGTTTCTTCCCGCCCTATATGACCGCCATTATGTTGGCATGCTTGAAGAATAATTTCGGGATCGTCAAACATTTGAGGCAATGCGGTCATACGATAAAACCGTCGCATCGGGCCGAATGTGAGTAGTTTTAAAGTGCGCTTCCCTTGTGTAACGAATACTTTCAAGTTTTTTTGAGTTCAATATAAAATTCACCAAAGTTTCATTCCTGATCGGTATTAAAAAACTTAAAAATTGTTTGTGTTCAAAAGTTTACTGTAAACAATTTTTCCGTTCTTCCTTATTTCTGACAACGCGCGAGTTCGACGTGAAATGAAAAAACACATTGAAAATATCCATCTTCCTATGATTTATTTTTAATTTTTTGATCAGAATAACGAAAGTCTCCAGATTTCTACGAGACTATCAGGTGTTTTGAAATTTGTGGAGCTTGTTCTGCTGTAAAATAAAGATAGCAAACGGAACCTTATTACTGTAAGGTGTTATTCTTTAATTGTTTCCAAGTTACAAAGCTGAATTTTGGAAGAAAGTTACAAGGAAAATGGAGTGTGAATGAGCGATAATCGACAACAGACCATCTGTTGCTGAGAATCGATAAGCACAGTTTTTAAAGTTTAGGTGTACTTTCCACAGGACTGAACTTCATAGTTTAACTACTCTAAAATCAGCCTGGACATTTGAAAGATAATTGACGTTTTGAATGACCATTTATTTGCATAAACCCATGTTAAACTTATCCAAAGGTCTGATGAGCCAAGAATATTATGATAGGAGCGACATTTACTTATCAGATCAGATACGAGAGATAATCCTGATTTGAACATTGTGAGCCATAAAAAAATTACGAGTTAAATCAAGTTGAGATGAACTTTTCCGCTTGAAACGTGGTCTGCCGATCGTTACACCATTTTTATTGAAATAATAATCTGGAAAAACAAGCTGTGACTTAAGCTCCAGCTGAGCTGCAGTCTAACTTTCTCGACCTGTTTCGTGTGCATAACTTAAGCTGCAGCTGAGCTACACCTTAACGACAATAGCATAATGTGTAGAGTCAAGCTGTGGCTTAAGTTGCAGCTCAGCTGTAGCCCAAGTTTCCGTGATGAAACCGATCTCAGTGTTCCTTTTGAAGGCGCTTGCGAAGATTGCCGCATCGAACGCAAGAAAGGTGAAAACATGTGCAGCAGGGAACGGCGCCTTTGCGTCATGCGTTGTTTGTGTTCGGAAGCCCATTTACTTCAAGAAGGCACCGAAGACCCCATTTTGGAATCGATTATGTTGTCGAGGGAGTTGGAGAAATGCCAAGACGTTGAAAAAGAAGTCGCCGTAAGAATGTTTTTCGATAAGGGATTAGAAAATAATATGATGTTTCTGAGATTTGGCCTATCGAAAACTTCGAAGAATGCAACAAAAAGAAAGAATCATTATCAAGCTCCGTTTAGAAGATCCAAATTTCTTGTCTATCAGTTCACGTGTTATGCTTTTTTCCTCTATAAATCCTTAACGTCCGAACTTATTCAATCCTTGGAATCAGTGGAAGTCTTGAATGTCTATTTTTTCTTTTAATATTTTTTGCATTTCATGTTTTTTACCTTCCGAATTTCACTTTTTGATTGCAACGAATATTCTTACTTATTAGTTCGAAAAATTGGAGCAGCAAGTTTTTAATTTTCTTCTTTCACTTATCACTCGAAACTTGTGAGCCCATTCAACTAAGATTTGAGAACTTTTAAGTAAAAATTCTACGGTGAAAGTTTTGTGTTATCTTTTTGACGTCAGTACTAAATTATGCAATGAAACAACAAGAGTTTCCAATCAGCTATCTTCAAATTTCTTACAAGATTTTGATCCCTGTAATGGTCAACTATTTAAAAAGCAGATTTCTAATATTCTCAGTAAATTGTTCTCAATCCATCTTAGGAAAAATATGAAATATTGAGGCTTTCGCTCAGTAAAGTTCCAACCGAATTGTTAGCCGAATGTAGCAGCGATGATCAAGTGGAAAAAATTTTAAAAAATCCACTGGGTTCCAGTTCTGAATGTTCGATTTCGTTACCTAGACTACGCTTAGCCTTAGACATGCACAACAAAGAGGTATGTAAAGATTTAGCTCCTTATGTATTCAATTTCCTGCCAAACTTATACGTTCGCTTGAATGCAAACTCTCATCGTATTTGCTTGTGGCGATTTTCCAGAATTTTAGTGTACTTCCGGCAATGATCCTTAGACTTCTGTTTATTTTTTGAAATTTATCTGAACCTACGCATCAGAAAATCCAGTTTCATCTCTCTATCCAACAAGTCAGATTTTGACGTACGGAACTAGAGAATTTCTGGCCCTTTTCTTTTTTCCAGTTTTTAGCTGACCGTCGGTGCCAGAATGTGATCAATAACGAATGGTTAGGATCGTGGGCAGACTGGAATTTTTGTAGCCGGGCGACGCGGGCCTTCCGTGTTTCGTTGCATACCATATTTTTCTTCGCCGCTTCGTTCTTATACATCGTTACGATAAACAGGCTACCCGGTTCCTGTCGAATACCGTACGCCAGGTTCGAAAAATCTCTTTCCTTGCCAAACTTTTTCGTATTGCAGAGTAACTTATGAGGTTCTGATCTTTAACCCGAGAAGCTGCGTGCTTCAGAAAAACACAAGTTTTATGGCCTATGTATTGTCGTTATTCTTCAATATTTTATGTTACTTATGAACGTATTTTTGACAAATTTAAGAAAATGTATTCAATCATTTACACTTGAAGCCAAAATTATATTTGTCATAAATCACAAGGACAAAACAGTACATCGGGATTTTTGCATTTTGATCACTCACATTTGCGAAAAATAACGATTCCTGCTTCGGAGCAAAATCAGATTTCGATTAGAGTCGCATGCTGAAATGCAGAAAGATAACTGGCTGGAATTTCATACTCGTAGTCGCGGAACCGCTAGCCATTACATTAATTCTTAGTATCCTGTGTTTGGTAAAAAACTTCTGCGAAAAATTAATTTTTTAGCATAAATATAATAATTTGTGTGTACTGTAAATATGTTTTTTGCTCATGCAAATTTAGTCACTTAACTAGTCAGCTTTTCAGCTTTCATCAGAAAATTTTCTAGCAAAGTTTGTTGCTTCTTTTTGTTTCTTTCGGCGTTTTTTCCTGGAGTTTTACATATTCCAAAATAAAACCATTTTTGGAAATTTTTAGAGGTTTTAGTCAGACTTATAGAATTTTCTGGACCAGATGTAATAAAAGCGACATGTTCCCTCCTACTTTACTGTGGAATATCACATCGAATTCAGTCGAGGAATTTAATTTGATATACGAAGCTGCTTACATTCTTTTAGATTTCTGAGCTCCCTATTTGCCCATCTACTTTTCATTGGTTGCATCGTATTCAACATGCAATGGGACGAACCGCGCGATTTAAGAGGATTGCCCGATGCAGGTTTTTCTCGTTTTTTTCTTGTCAGGCTTTTGTCCAGCTTCACATTCATTATTTAAACCATTAACAAGAGTCTTTTCGGTCGTATAAAGTAGCATGTAGGTTCTGTCGTAATGTAATAGAAATATAAAGAACTTGCACAACGATTTGATTTGATCGAAGCTTATTTTTATCTTTTGTTAATTAAAACTGGATGTATATTCGATCTTTTGTGATCTTTTGAAAATGGAAAATGCTTCTTCCTATCAGAATTGACAAATTCCGCCTTCAATCAGGCATTTTTTATATCCATAAAATAAGTTTGACTGTGGTCTGTTTATGAACTATAGCTCTTTCAGGCTTGAAATTATTTGTGCTTGTCTACATTTGGTTGTACGTCTTCGGTGAATATTTTGTCCTGGTGACCGATTTGTGGCGATTAGGATTTCGACGATATTTCGACGCTTGGTGGCATTGGTATGAAAATTTTATTAAATCATATTTGGGAGATTAGAAAAATATTCATCCTGGTCGATCGAATAGAAGAAACGAAGCATCACAATCATGTAGAACTATTTTTTGAGTCAATCATTGACAGTAAACTTATGCCAACGTCATTCATTCGATTTTTACGTCCAAAAGCATCAAAATTTCTGTTCGCCACGATCTCGAACTTCTTTTGATCGAAAAGTTGAGAATTCTTTCCATTTCAGGTATGATATGGGCGTCAGCTTATTGTATCTGATCACTTTCGTGTCTTTCGTTATCGTTTGTTTGACGGTAAGTTACGACGGCATATACAGGGTTCACCGGGCCCACTGGGCCGGTTTTGACCCCATGCTACAATTCGAAGTTCTATTCGCTTCGGCCAACATAGCTTCGACATGGCGCGTTTTCTACTACGTCCAGATCAATAGGGCCTTGGGACCCACTGTAGTAAGCTAATCATAACTCGTAGAAACGGAAATATTCACTTTGATTTCAACTGCTAAAAACGCATTTTTACCGTACTATAATTTTTACAAAATACTTGTAAATCGAAAAATTACAAAAATTTGCAATGTCGTCGAAACCGTTTACACAAAGCATTTAGAATAAAACTTTTTACTGAAAAACTGTTGAAGATTAATTTTTGTGTTTGCCCATAAATTTGTAGTCCTACGAGAGTATTGTTTATCATGAAGTCGTAAAAATAGGAAATAGTACATGATTTAGGTTATGTAAATTTTTTTTCAGCTGAGAATTTATTGTCAGTATTATTGAGTTTTCTTGAAATAGACCGCACAGTTAATGAGTTACAGCAAATTATGTTCGTTACTTATCACGAATTTTTTCAGATCACAATCGGTCGTTGCATCAAAGACATTTTCATCTATTTGCTGGTCATCTTCTTGCTAATGTTTTCTTTCGCTTTGGGTTTAAATTTTTTGTACGAGCATTACAAGTACAATACAGTAAGTCGCGGTAGCGCCACAATTTCCCAACCGATATTTTTGACTGGGTAAGGATGCTCTCTGACTTCTAATCAAAGTATGGGACTCTGGGTATTGTACGTCTGCTGATTTAAACTGTAAGAGGACATAGACTATGGCATTATTTACACCATAATTCGAATGATACGTTGATCAGATTCGCTTGATATGCTAGATAATTTTTATATGAGGAAGTTATCTTCCATTAGTTTTAACTTTTGGAATTCGTCTTATATCAGGCAAGAACACTTTGCCATATGAACTTTACTACAGAATCCATCGGTTGCATACAAATTGTTGTGCAAACATGGTACAAAGGGTAATGATCCATGTAAGTTTACTCCTTATCTATTAACTGCGAAATCTTTTAGTTTAAAACTTTCACAAAAAATTATCTTACAACTTTGTTATCAAAACATTGTTATTACACATGTCAGTCCTCGTTTGTGAACCGTACTGTTTTCTAGCATGGCTCGGTCGATCCGCAACTTATACTGGGCCTTCTACGGTTACCTGCCACCCGAAAGTATGGATATCGTGGTAGGTCATTCTGGGCCGTCCAAAAGCGAAACTTATCACAACATAATATCCATAGCCGGCGAATTGTTAGTTGGCATTTATTACATTTGCATAATTATTGTTATGCTAAATTTGATGGTTTCAATGATGACCGGCACAGCAGCCAAGATTATGGTGAGTTGCATTTTGCCCCTATAATAAGACGATGTCAAAACTTTGCACATTTGGTGCATTCTGCACCTCACATGGCTGGATAAACTAGACTCGTTAGGAAAGGGCTCATGCAGATATAAACTAGTTAATTAGAAAATGTCCCTATGGGGCAGAAAAAAGAAGAAAATACTTGCTTGGATAATCGCCAAGCTTGAAAAAGGAGCGGACTAGATTTTTGAGAACTTGGGTTAAAGTTGGAAAAAACTCACTTTGCTAATATTGGATTTTCATTCTTCCTCATTAAAAAATTTTTCATGTTCGTAAAAAAGTATATCCTGCAACATCGTGCATTTTGTCTTTCCCCTGGCATGAACTACAGTATGAAAATTATATGCAGTGATGCCCATGGCTGACTTCACTCAAATGTATAGAATTGGTAAACCAATAGCATTCTAACTTCCGACCGATTCAAAGCTCCTGCCTTTCACTCTAGCTGAAAAATAGCGAGGAAGGCACATTGTAGTCATTTTCAGAACTATAAAGAAACCTGAGGTTGGTTGCACAAACCTAAGGATAATCCCAAACTTGGGATCAAACTTTTGATCCTCAGTTTGAACTACCGCAATGTCGAGATTATTTTTTTCCAGTGCACAAACAATACTCACTTCAGGATTAACTAATACTGAGGTTTAAGTTCGAATTTGGGAATTGTAAAGATTTTTACTTTTATTTGCTTTATAGATAAGAAAATTATGCGAAATTGTTAGTGCAACCCGACAGCTAGGGCTTGGGATAATTTCGACATTGAGCTCGTTATAATCCAGATGACATTGAGATTATAACGAATTTGAGATAAAACCGAGTCGCCTTTTTGCTCGAGATATCTTGAGCTCGAGCTTAGACCCCTTTAGTGCAACTGGGCCTTGGTTACAGCCATTGGGCACCATATGCAAATGGGGCAACAGGCTAAAGCATACAAATATGTTCCCGCTTCTCCCCTGCTCTACTCGCACTCCCACGGCAACAGTACGACTTTCTTAAAAGCAGGACGGGAGCGATCGGGATGGGTAAAATTGTTCCCCGTCTGCAATCCTGCAAAAAGCGCTCTTTCTGAAAATATCAGTTTAAATCCAAAAACTGTGAATAATGCTATTTTGTTGAATAGTTTCAACAAACACTTGTGATAACCTGATTTCGAGTACCTATATTGAGAGAATAAATTTGTTTATAGCTTGTGATCAGTAAAACTTACGGAGTGAGTTCTATACGATATGGTATATAAAATGAGAATAAAATATATCCTGCACAATCAATTTAAAACTAAGAAGACTTTGTGCTGTAGCTTTTTTCTAAAAAAACTGAGTGGGATTTTATGTGTCATTTTTCTACAGTTGACTCCTGGTTTATTAACACTAAATTTAGTAAAAAGTTCAACGATTTGAAAGCACACGTGTGTGAGGGGAGACACGAGGGTGCAAACTACCCCAAGAGCTTTGAAAGCGGAAAATTTTGTGTGAAAAAATTTATTGGTAACTTTTTTTGAATTTGTTATTTCAAAAAAGTCAAAAAGCCAGCTTCCACATAAGTGTCCTCCTCAAAACTTTGGAGATGCACAGGTATGGTTGGAAAGTGTGTTGATGCACTCAGCTGCAGGATATACTTTTTCACAGAGATGGAAAATTTTTAATGAGGAAGAATGAAAATCCAATATTAGAAAAGTGTATTTTTTCCAAATGTAACCCAAGTTCTCAAAAATCTAGTCCGCTCCTTTTTCAAGCTTGGCGACTATCCAAACAAGTATATTATTGCTTTTTCTGCCCTATAGGGGCATTTTCTAATCAACTAGTCCACCTCTTTTAAGTGGACCTACCATGCATGAAAACCTTTATAGAAGCACATTGAAGTTTTAAATTTGGCCATCTTCACATCAAACAAAGAATAAAAAGTTATGAATTCTTGAAGCAATGAATTCTCACTTTTGGTTGAAGCTACAGATGTGTAAACTGCATAGTACTTAGAACACGTTGTAAAGAGAGAGTAAAGTGACCATATCGATTGAATTCCTCATGGTCAAGAACCCTTCAACTCAAAATATCGCAGGAATACATTTGTTTACACATCGGAAATTTTTTGTGCAAGTGATTGCGTCCCTTGAGTTACATATGGTCAGAAACCTCTTCCCTCAAAAAACGCAGAAATACATTTGTTTACACTTAGGATATTCTTTTGTGTAAAACGATCGCGTCTACTGAATTCTATGTAGTCGAGAATTCAATAGGCGCGATCACTTCACACAAGGCCTCCTTCCACCAAAAAATCAGGGAAATTTGTTTGTTTACAGTCGGAATAATTTTTTGTGTAAAATGACCGCATCTATTGAATAATCCCCGGTCCAGAATCCCTTCCACCAAAAATCCCGAAATAAACTTGTACACCCGGGATAAGCTTTTATGTAAAATGACCGCATACATGGAATTTCCTCCCCCCCCCCCCGTCGAAAACCCCTCCCAGCAAAGAGGCGGGGAAATTCGTTTGTTTACATTCCGAATAATATTTTGTGTGACGTGACTGCATCCATCGAATTCTCCAAAACCGGAAACCCCTCCCCAAAAAATCGCAGGAATACAGTTGTTTACACATAAGATAATTATTGTGTAAAGTGATCGTGTCTATTGAATTCACAGATGTTGAAAACCTTTTCCAAGATAAAATTGCGGAAATACTTTTGTTCATACTCGCGATGATTTTTTGTGTAAAGTGACTATATCCATTGAATAAGCCCCATGCGAAAACCCCTTCCACCAAAAAATTACGAAAATACGCTTGTTTACACTCGGGATAATTTTTTTTGTGAAAAGTGACCGCGTGCATTGAACGCACCGTGGTCGAGAACACCTACTATCAGAAAAGCGGGGAAGTTTGTTTTTTACACTCTGGTTAACTTTATGTAAAGTGATCGCGTTAGTAGAATTCTCTGTAGTCGAAGACCCCTTCCACCAAAAAATCGGGGAAATTTGTCTGTTTATACCTGGACTAATTTTTTTGTGTAAACTGATCGCATCCATTGAATTCCCAACGGTCGAAAACCCCTTCTACAAAAAGAACACGGAAATAGCTATGTTTTACTCGCAGGATAATTTTTCGTGTAAAGTGACTGCGTCCATTGAATTCCTCCTGTTTAAAAACCCCTTCCATCACAAAATCGCTGAAATAGGCTTGTTTACACTCGAGATAATTTTTTTGTGTGACGTGACTGCATCAATCGAATTTTAGCCGAAAACGCCTCCTCAGAAAAAATCGCAGAAATACATTTGTTTATACGAGGGATAATTTTTTGTGAAAAGTGATTGAATTCATTGAATTCCCCACGGTAGAAAACATCTACCAAAAAATCACGAAAATACGCTTGTTTTACCCGGGATAATTGTTTGTGTACAGTGACCACGTCCATTGAATTCCCCATGATCGAATACCTTGGAACCGCAAAAATCCCAATAAGGCTACCAGTTCAATTGAAACTGCAAAAAATTCTGGCACTGTAGTGCATTATGCAGCAAAAAATTATTTTTTTGAAGCCGAAGTATTATAACAAAATTGCCGAATTTCGCGGTTTTCGGGACTTTGGACCACCGTATAATTGAATCGAGGCCGTAATAGCCGTCTGAAAAAATGAAAAATCGCATTTGAGATTGCGCCCCCAAGATGCGGGCCGAGGTATGGAGCTTGGATATGGCACACCCATTGGGGGGCATGTTGGGACTTAAATAGTCCGTTTTTTGCACTTTTTTGGGCCCCACCGAGCACCACTTGCAGATAGAGGCGAAATGACAAAAGGCACCCCATAGTTTAGCCCTATGCCCAAAATTATGAAAAAACCCCAAGGTTCTAGCTCTTACCGTTTTGGCTCTAGGGTGGGGGGACATGAAGTTTGGGGGCCAAGTGTATTATAGATTGACGCTATCGCGCCACCTATGATTCGAAATGCAGTCAACATACGGAAATACTTTGAAGCTAATAAGGGTATCTCTAAGTGTTAAGAGTTAAGGCCCTGTCATACTCCACCGCGCGGTACCGCGCAGTGAAGTATGACAGGGCCTTTACTTTCTGTAGGGATGACCCGAGGTCCGATAACCTAAATAAAGTTGCCCTGAATGTGTTGTTCAGTTTTTGACGCTGATTACCAATCATTTTACTCAAAAATAATTTTTCACGATGTTATGGGCATGTAATGTTGCGAAAATTTGCATAAAACTATAAAAATGGTTGATGTTTCATTTTCATGGTCGGTTCTTTCAATTTGTGATATATTTTGTTCGATTTTTTTTTAATGATAAAACAGATGTTGCGCTACATTTATGTCATACTCGTGACAAAAAATTGTTTTTCATTCTAGTTTTTCTATTAACAGAAGAGTGCAAAAATTTAAAGGTTTACTTGTCTAAATGTTGCATATTTTGGCCTAGAGTAACCCAAATAGGTTAGGGCAAAACTCCAATCAGCATAAAGAGAAATCATATGGTCTTCAATGAGCCAAAATAAAGAAAATATAAGTACCGTTTGTTGAGATATAGTGCATCGAAGTACATCACCTTATTTTGCATAACATTTTTCGGTCAAAATGAATATTGGTAGTTGGTACAAGCGTGAATGCACATAGGAAGGTGTGGACTCCAAGCAGATTTTGATTCACCCTAAACAGATTCTTGCCGACCCCCAGCAGATTCGGCTACCCAGCATTGATAAGGAAGATGATGAAGGAAAATGAGAAAAAATGAGTAAATGTCATAAAAGTGACAATGATAACGATTTTTCTAAACAAGGCATACTTAATATACTTCTACGTATTTTACTAACATATATGGAAAAACATGATGCTTGGATGTCAGAAGACCCATCTTTTCGTTATCAAAAAAGAAAAAAATTTCCATCCTACCCCTGTCCTGGCCGACTCTCAGCAGAATTTATGTATGGAGAAGTTTATAATTTTCTACTGCTGAAAACATACCAACAAATCAAAAATATTTTAAAGCTCATATTTTCTACATCAAGAATTACTTTTGCGAAATTGATCAAATTATACATTGTGTGTAATAATAGCAAAATAATTAATTGATAAAAAATATCTTGAAAAATCGGAGTCCACGTGCGACAGGGTTAGGACTTCAGAAAACCATCGGTGTTTCCAAGAAAATTTTCTGAGTTATTGCAGTATGTAATTTGATAGAATCTTTTTTGGAATTTCTTAATGTTTTGCTTTGCTTTATCTTTCTCTTGATGACAATGGTCCTGATTATGGTTAATGTCCCCAAAAGATTTTCGCATTTTTCGCAAAAATTTTCATTTGAATCATTTCGTTCAGCGACTATCAAACCTAGATCAGCGAAAACTTATCGGGACGTCGGGCCACATTTTGGCTTATAAAGTATTGGGTAAAGATGCACCCTGTATTCACAGAACTTTATTGGTTGGGCATGATTCAAAAACAGATTTGAATAACAATAACAAATCTCTACAGGTCCCAAAACAACGGTGCACGAATACGATGATGTTACTTTCACAGCTACTGTAGTCATCTATGAACTAAAGAATGAAAAAAGAAAATTCCACGGAATCATGGGTGAAGGTGCTCGGGAGTGCCCTAAACAGGACTTCTTTTGCTTTTCATTTTCAACAGTTAAAACTTTCTTGCAGACGTCTGGACTCCACCTTAACGCCACTGCTTCCCTGTGTCTGTCTCAAAATTTGGAATGACTCCTCACTTAGGGGCGAGAAGTCCAGAGCAGAAAACTTACCTACTCTAGAGAAGCCTGACTAAAACTAGCCAGACTAGATAGCACACTTTAAAACACAAATAAGAGATTTTTCTAACCAACTATTTGTTTCTAATTTTTGTCTCTAAATGTCTCAAATACTCTAATTTGTCTCTAATATTTGTCTCTAAATCACCTCTCGCAAAGACTAGACGACTATATGATGGAACAGAGCAATGTCGTCCATCTCATTCACAGAGATACAAACGAGTAATTGGTGAATAGTGTTTCATATGTGGGTGCCTGATACAATTTTGTTCCGTGTAAAATCAAACATGCATCTGTTTAGACATGTAAGTAGGTGGGTCTTGACCCAACCTGCAACCTGTGGGTCGGGTTCGTTCGCAATTGAGTTCGTAATTGGTAGGTTGCGGTTTGTCTGCTGTGGGATCACAAATTCTTTTGAAGGGTAAAAATCATGTTTTCTGATTAGAAAATGTTCTAGTAACACCTTGATTTCGAACACGATTCTGTGTAAATCAAGCAGTGTGGTCTTTCTATGATTTCGATGTTCTCATTGTGATGGAATAATTTAGCATTTTTCTACATTAACATTTTTTCACCCTTTGAAGATTGTATATCAGATTGAACCTACTTTTTCGGAGCGTTTCATTGCAAAATAAACGGACTGTAGAGTAGAGGACTGACTGAATGTTTTGCTGTCTGAGGTCAATGTTCTCATCTCAGATTATTGTTTTTTATATGTGGTTCGTATTTCTGTGCAATAATCTTTTTAAGTGGTCAGTCACTGCCCATTTTCTAGTTCCATGATGCGGAAAACAAGACAATTTAAATCAATAATTGTGCTTTATCAAAGTCTTCTTTTTCCAGGAAAACGAAGATTTAGAATGGAAATACATTTGTTCGGCTATAATTGCCGAATTTTCCGAAGATTCTCGCAGCATACCTTCACCGTTCAATCTTCTATCCTGGTCTATCAACGCATCACTCTGGCTTCTGCATTACCTTCCAAGATGGAACAAAAACGCGATTACATCCGCCTGGGATTATCGATACATCGATGTTGGTTACGATGCCAAATCTTATTCGGATTACGTGGTGAGTGAATATGCAAGTTTCTGCAATAAAATTTCCGCAATAAAAGTATTCTTGAACTTCTTTTGAAATTCTAACCAAAGAGTGATATGGCTCTTGATGGTTAGATTTTGGTTTCTGAAGCAAATATGACAAAAAATAGTTTATTTCTATTTTCACAATTACATGCGAGTGCATCATTTCGCTCTCTAAAAATATATAAAATATTTATTTAGTTTGCACCTGTATTCAAGACTGTTAAGATTGTTGATTCATTCTCGGTTCTAAAACCTCATTCATTTTTGTAGGCATCTTTTATGAAACCTGATGTCAATTTGACGTCAAAAATTTACAGATACGGAAAGTAATATAAATGACAATATGACGCATTCTAGTGATTGAAAACAAAAATGAAGAGTATAGTTGAACTGTAGAGAAAAAATCTATATTTAAATATTTTGCTTTCGTTGGATTTTTGCCGAATATTGTGTCCAGATCAGATTTCTCCGAAAAGCCCAAATTTTTATGTATCGAACCAGTCCGTCAGCCAAATTCAACACATAATTCGTTTCTCTTGCTGACATCACTACAATTTTTTTTATTGTGATTCCGATTTCTGATCAGTTGAAGGTACTTTTTGAAAAAAAACGGTATCGTGTAAAATGTCACTCTGGTAATACGTTCATGATACCGAAATTTTGATAACGCGTTTATTTTTTTATCACTGTATTTGTGAAAAAATAATGCTTACTGACGCAACGATATTATTTTAGCAATTGATGTCCTTATTGAAGACTAAAGTAATGGCCAAACAAACCCTAAAATTGGCCGAAGGCAAAGGCATCGAAGAAAAAGATGTACGTGAAACATGTTGAAGTGTGTTTCGAAATAGTTGTATGTAATAAGTCGTTTTTTGCAGATCGACGAAGTTACGAATGAATTCGGTGGTGACAAGAAGTCTTGGGCCGGACCTATCACACCGACCAAAAAATGATCCTAAAATTGTGAAAATGTTATGGTAATCGTCTTACTTTTAATAATTTGTTGATGCTGACCAGAAATAATCAACTTCTTACTTAAATAAATGACCAACAAGAATGTTGAAAGGTGTGTCCATAATACAGCGAAACTCAAAATAGCGAGACTCAAAACAGCGATTCTCATTACAGCAAAGTCTCAATACAGCGATTCTCATTACAGCCATGTCTCAATACAGCGATTCTCATTACAGCGAAATCTCAATACAGCGATTCTCATTACAGCGAAGTCTCAATACAGCGATTCTCATTACAGCGAAATGTCAATACAGCGATTCTCAATACAGCGAAATCTCAATACAGCAATTCTCATTACAGCGAAGTCTCAAATACAGCGATTCTCAATACAGCGATTCTCAATACAGCGAAATCTCAATACAGCGAATCTCAATACAGCAAATACTAAAAATTTCTATGCATTAGAGTAAACGCGCACAATATGCAAATTAGATAAATTAAAATCGTTTTTGATGGTTGAGATAGTCTATTTTTAGTTGCATTTGGCCATCCAAATTTCACATGCTTTTGTGCTGCAGTTGCGGGTATGCACGAACGGACCATTCCAAAATCACGAACAAATTTCTGTTTTTGAAACGTTGGAAAAAAACAAAAGCAAAAAATTATCATAAGGATTTTCCATTAAAGTTATTTTGTATGTAGCTTAATTGCATTGCAGAAAAATTAAGTTGATGGAATAAATAAAATAAAATAAACAAATAAGATGAAATGAATAAAATAATTGAGCAGTGAAGGCATAACAAAAAACGAATGATAAAGACATAAGAAGTAAAATAATGTAGTAAAAAGTAGGTAAAAAATAGAACAAAGGTACACAACCTGAAAAAATTATACAAAAGGTAGCACAAAATCAAAATATTCAAAGAAATAAATCGATAAAGGAAAAAAGAAACAAGAAACATGCATATGGATATGTTAATAATAAACGAACAAGAATAAAAAAGTGTAATGTCGTGAAAACACATGCTATAAAGTCATGTCAGAAATCTGGCGATTGGTGCCAAAATGTGTGACAACCGACATCCACCAGATCGAAAAGGAGGACCAAATCGGCTATGTGCCAAAACGTCTACCCCACCCAATCTCAATTTTTCCATTCTAAAAATAACTGTTTTGAACATTTGTTATTTTGAAAATCTGTTCTGATACTTCGCTGTTTTGAAAATCGCTGTATTGAGACTCCGCTGAATTGAGATTCGCTGTATTGAGACTTCGCTGTTTTGAGAATCGCTGTTGTGTGGTTCGCTGAATAGGGATGAAACTTGTTGAAAAGCAGATTAAGACGGGGCGCCAAACTGAGAAGGGCGCCAAAGTAGGATGCGCGCCAAGTTAAGACATCCAGGAAAAGTAATTACTAAACAATGGGCGCCAAAATAAGACCCTACCCGTCATTGAGCTGCGAATTTTCCCGCCAACTCAACCATAGTTTGTTTTTTATAAAATGCTTCCAAATAGAAAAGTGACACAAATCAGTATTGTGGTCAAAATCGTTTACATAGAGCTCTTACTGTAAAATTTTTTGCTCAAAAAATTGTTAAAGGTTAGGTCATTATCTCACAAATTTTTAGTTCAATATGGTATATTGTCTTTCAGCAAAGCATGAAAATCTGAAATACTATTTTCTTTCCACTTTCATTATTTGGAAGCATTTCAAGAAAAACTAACTATAGTTCATGCCGAAACGTGTAGAAAACACCATTTTTCTCGGACTTATGCGTGCTATCCATGACGATTAACTTTTGTATACAACTGAAACCCACATCGCGATCAAAATTGGACTTCAAAATTTATTGCAAGCGCACTGCTTGAGCTCGAGATAATCACGACGTCGGGATCATCTCGAAGTTATTGCAACCGCTGATCGCGAGATCGCGATTATTTTGCCGAAGATAACCGCGAGCTCGGACTTGAATCCGAATATTGCAACCGGCCCCTGAAAATTTTGGGATGCCTCCTGAAAAAATGTTATGCTCCATGTTCAAAAGTAACAGAATTTTTTTAATTTTGAATTTTAAATTGAAGTCTGAAAAATTAGAAAATCAAATGTTGAATCAAACTATAAATTAAATTAAACGATGAAAAAATTTTAATAAATCAAATTAAAGTAAAAAAATTTACATGAATTAAATTAAGCTAAAAAAATAAATTAAATTATAAATCAAATCATCTATAAAATTAATTGAATAATTAATTAATTGAAAATTAAAGCTGGAAAATTGCTTAATTTTAAATTAAAATTGTAAATTGAACAAAATTTAAAATTTAACTTAGATTTTAAATTAAATTAAAAATTTTAATGTAAAATTAAAGAATTTAAAAACATTTTTCTCATTTTCAGTTGAATCAATTTTCGTATTTATAATTTGATTTATAGTTATTATAGATTAATTTGATTAATTTTTTCAAATTTAAATTTTTTAGCTTTATATAATTTATATTATTTTTTATATTTTAATTTTTTGTATTTCAATTTTTTATAGTTAAATTTAGTTTATAGTTTTGTTTAAAATTTAAATTTTTCAATTTTTAAAATTCAATTTGGCATTCAATGTAAATTCATTACACTAAGCTTTTCCTGTATAACTTTTGACATAAAGCTGTCAATTTTCACAAAATATGTCACTTAAAAGTTTGAAATGTCAAGAGACAAGTTTCTCATTCTTTCGTGACATCCTATTACATTAAATAAAACACAGTGCCGTAATTCTGACGTTAACGCACGAGAAATTATTGTCAAATAGCTACAGCAATTCCAATGAAATCAGCTGCATATTTGATGTTGTCTTCAAGTGCTTTCAAAAAAATACTGAATAAATTATTGTAGAATCCCTCGCGTGCTTTACTTTGTGTCCATATATGCAATTCTCGTACACTTACATGTGAAGGGCTCGTTTTTCAATACCAAAAGCAAGTGTCGGATTACTGTACTATCGACTACTATTAAATTTCATTCTACAAATTTTCGGAAAATTTTTATTTAGTCTCTATACATGCCAAAAAATCATGACCACGTACACCAGCAACGGAAATATTGAATTTCAGCAACAAGGCGGCGCGAATAGGCCGTCAAGCTTGATCGCCGATGCTGATCAGGAAAATGATCGATCAAAATTGACCGATGTGGAAGATGGGGAAGATTATAAGATATGCGATTGTATCGATGATAAGAAACCTGGTAAAAAATATTTATATTTGCATTTGTTTTTGGATAAAACTTGCGGTTTAGTTTTTTTTGTGGTAATCGGGATGAGTAAGTACATAGGAAGGCCGAACTACAGTAGCCCAGAGTCCTGCTGGACACAGGTTCATAACTGATTCATAAATAGTAACACGTTCCTCTAAGAAATGTTGTGTTTGATATTATATAGATTGTTTTTCTTGAAAAGCTTCTGAATAATGAGTGGAAAGCAAGTTTTATTTCATATTTTTCGATTTTCTTCTAATCTACATGTCATATAGGACTGCAATTTTGTGAGCTTACTCACCTGACCCAACGACTTTTTTTGGACGACTACAGTAAAAGGTTTGTTTAAGCACTTTTGCCGACGGTACTAATTTGTGTCATTTTGCAATTAAATGCATTTTAGAAAAAAAACAGATTATAATACTGAATGTAATTTACCCACTGTATTATGTCTTTGCACATTCGTATGCTGCAATTTTTCGCAGGTGTTATTCCGTATAAGACAATCTACGACGTATTGCATGATCGGGAGGAAGCCGAAGAAACTTATTTCAAACCGGGAAAACCGGTCTCATGTATCATAACATCGGCCAAGATCGTTAAAACTCAAGGGACAACGGATTACATGTAGCATTGTTCTTACAATAGTCTATTTTCCAAATGTGCTTGCATTTCTGCGACGAAAAAACATGTTTCATGCAGACGAAAATGCTCATTGTAGCCAAAAATTTTGTTCAGAAGTTGAGTGCAAGGAACTAGGAAAAAATCATTTGTTTCTTCTCCGATTCTTTCTCATTCGAATCTTCTATTTGCAACGTCAGGGCTCATTTTGAAATAAAATAGACTATAGACATGGAATTGGTTGTGCGCCATATTCCCTTTGAAATCTATATCAGTACGGCCATGATTTGAAGTTCATCTACACCTGATATCATCAATCAGTAAAGTACTCGAGGTGAGCTGCATGTATTGGATCCACAATAATTTTCGTCGAAGTCGACCTGAAAAGACTTTAAATTCGGAATTTTTATTTCCTATTCAATATAACAATTGTGAAGATTCAATTAATTAAGCCACAGCTGAGCTGTTAGCTTAACTCTGTATGTTATAAAATTTTCTCCAATAACTTCTCTAGGAACCTGGTAAAATGCAAATTTTAGCCAAATCAGACATGGATAAGCACGATGTTGTTCCGTTGATTTTGGCCTCCAAAGAATTCATATTTTTTACAGTACAGGCTTTTCCACTCAGTCAAAATTGTCTCGCGTGCCTATGGGCTATCAAATGTACTATAACATGTGAACATTTGAAATTTACACTTGAAGACCTTTCATCGTGAGTGATCTGCTGTTATCAGCGTGGCTAGTAATTCTTCTTGCAAAATGGTGTGAAAACTAATCATCTTAATGATGATATTTTTGTTCATTTGGATTCTAATAGAACCTCCAGCTCCTTGGCGAAAGTTTTATTTGCATTTTGTTAAAATAAGTATTGCAATCAGTGTAGTATCAATCACGATCGGATGGCTATGGACTAAAACACAGACCATTCTAAAAATCTCACTTGAAGATGTCGTCCCACCATTGGTAAAATAACACTGATTGAATGATCATAATATTGATAGACCACTAAGAGCCCAAAATTTAAGAATTTTCTACTTGAATCCGTAAATTTTAGAAATCATGATGACGCTATTGTCAGCGGAATTAAAATTTGCTGCCTCCGCTGCAGTATTTATCCTTCAGAATTCTATTCATTTTTCTCCGAATACAAAATACCTAAAGAAATCCGCTCACACTGAGATGACCATGCATCACAAGCCCAAGTTAGTCCTGACGTCTAAAGCAACCGAGAAAAAAAGTGCCCTCGGAGGTTGCACTTGATTTCATAAAAATATTTTTTCCTTTCCGAGACATTTGAAAAAAATAGACTACAAGGATTAGATGACCAAACTCATAAAATCTGTATAAAATTTTCATGCATCACTTCTCTTAGATTTCAAGTCAAATTGAGTCACGACAAGCAAATTTGGACCATCGACAAAAAGAGATCCGATTTCGAACAATTGCACAATAAGCTTGTACTTTTCGTGCAAACTCAGCGACCGCCTCGAGCTTTGCGATTTTTCAGGAGAAAGTAAGACCTTGACGTTATTCAAGCTGCTTTTGAAACTCTTTCGCGTCACCTTTAGACGCAGTACAAGAAGAAGGGGATCGGAAGAGACCAATAGCAATAGGTCTGGCGTTGTTATTCCTCGACGTCACTTTTCTACTTCGTTGGACAATCGGGAGTGGAGCCAAGATGGCGACGGAACGCCGGCTCAGTATAAAACCTCGGCTTCTGTGGGCATGGATGAAGGTAGCGCTAATATGTGATTTATAAATCAACATGTTACCGGAAAAAGTTAAATAGAATTGATTTGATGTGATTTATGGTAGACTCTGTGAAAAATAGGGAAGTGAAGTTCTCACGAAGCGATGTGTGAAATACAGAAAATTTCCAGAAGAACAACATAAATCCACAGTGTCCATAAGTTTTCAAAAGTCTTTATTAATTGTTATACTTGTATGTTCTATGACAGGCCGACAGTGTTTTCAAACTTGTAATTCTATGCCTAGTCCCAAACTTATTGCTTTCTCGCCTTTGAGGTGACGAGGAAGAAAATCGAAACGTTCGCGCCAGACCGGAGTCAAGTGGTCAACCAAAACGTCGTCGAGCCCATCGGATGCCCGACTTTCCGGCTAAAGATAGGAGAAGAACGCAGGATGTTTCGGTCACGAAGGTACTCGACAAATGAACTACCTTCATTTTTTCGATCATATGATGGGCATGCAGCTCCGTGATGTTGATCTATTCAGATTGACACCGATATTATTCCATTGAATCGAACAAACAAAATTATTTTCTCGCCCGTTGTATTCGTTATAGTGACATCTTTTCAGTTTTTCAAAAATTCATGATTCAAGCTTATTTATTGAGAATAATAAGTATTAGATTGACCTTGAAATCTTGAAACATAGTTGAAATCCAATGAAGGTTATCGAGATGTGCAATAATTATTATTTGTAGGATCAACTACAAGCTTACCTCAATGGCATATTGCACATTCGATCATTGCGAAATCACAAAGAAACGGTAAACAAGCTGCTTTGATAACTTCAAAACGATTTCAAAAGTTATGAATTTGCAGGCTAAGTTTTTGCAAGTTTGTCGTTTGTCGTTCGTAGAAAATTTGGGGAGAAAATTCAAGGAAGGCGAAGCCCATAAAAGGCCAGGCGGGCGTTTGGACTACAACAGTATAGGCAGACTGTTGCACGAAAGATTCACGCCCAACTACGCTAGGTCCTGCCCACCTACTGTGAACGGATTCTGACTGATTTTGAGTCACACTTAGGGCCGTATGCACGAAAGCTGCTAACTTTAACACATGTTAAGGACTTAAGCGGTGTTAGCTAACGCGTGCTAACACTGCTTAAATTTAACGGTGTGCATGAACGTGGATTAGCGGCCGCTTACTTAACTCGGTGTTAAATTTCTTGACACAGTATTAAAAATTTAAGCCGTGTTAAACTTCCAAATTTAACCTTTGGGCAAGAATAGAATTGCCAAAAAACAACATAAACAAAAAATAGTCTTTCTTATTTATTTGAGTGATTCTTCTCTGATTTTATTTGAGTGATTTTTCTCTGATTCTGTTGTTTTTCTTGTAAATGGTTTCCGGAAAAAATCGTGAAAGAACTAATAATTTCGACGTTGAAGAAACCGAATTTTTATTAGAATGCATTTCCGAACGTGCTGACACTATGGAAAATAAAAAAACTGATTCAAAATCGATTCATGCGAAAAATTCAGTGTGAGATGCCAATGGGGAAGCGTTCAAATCTAACCCGCATGTTAAAAAGTGCTCCAAAGAGCAATTATACGACAAGTGGAGGAACTTAAAAGTGGTAATGATTTTAAATTTGAAGTTGATGTACTGTACCACAGAGTTTTCAAGTGAAAACCATGCTGTAGATTAAAAGTGCTGCCACAATTCAACTCTGAAAATAATGCAAAAACTATGCAAATTAAAGTGATCAAGCAAAAATGGAACTCATTGAAATTGAAAAAGAATCCACAGCGACCAAACTTGAATATTATAAGAAGAAAATGGCATCGTTGGCTGGCTCGTCATTTTCCGAGTACCCTGTGTTCACTGATTTGACAAAATATGGTGGTCCATTTGCATAATAAATTTTTATATAATTGTACCTGTAAAGCGGCCGAAATAGCCCAACTGCATTTTGTGTAACGATTTAAATTTTCTTCCACTAAAGCTCGCAAATGAATCGCGTTATTTTTGGTCAATTTGTATCTTATCCAAAATTCAGTATTAGAATAAATTTCAAGTGGATTTGTATGATCCGGAGAAGTCCTGATTCGAACATAATCATCAATATCCTCTTCATCCATATCATCAAGAATGTTCAAAACATTCGTCACACAGAAGGAAAAATCACCTATTTCCAGATTTTAGAAATAAGTGCACTAACTCACCATTAATCCCGGAGGAGAGCAGGATTAAAATCTCATGTTAATTTAACACGGTGTTAGAACTAACTCACGTTCGTGCAAACCGCTTAACTTTAACACCGCTTAAAATGTCCTTTTTGGCACTGGATTAGCTTGAGCAGCGTTTGTGCATACTGCCTCAGGCGTAAAGATATTATACATCGCACTACTTCTGTAACTAATATATTTTTTGCATAACACTTCCTGTTATGGTAGTTTGATACTGTGCATTAGGTTATCGAAGTGTATGATGTTGAACAAGTTTACCACATCAATATTTTGTGGAAAAACTTGAGTATTTGGTCAAATTGGTCAAATTGTATAATCAGATGCTCTTCAGACCCTATAATTCAAAACAGGTCAAAGATTTCATTTAGATTCTGTATAAAGGTACATACATTCTACACTGGTAACACTTTCGCCATTTTTAGATGGTTCATCCTCAAGGATTCTTACCTCGCCTATTTGCACCCAGGTACAGATCGAGTGCGTGAAGTCATGCTTTTCGACAACGCATTTGATACAGAAGTTCACGTTGCACCGGATGCCAACGCCGATCATGGATTGTCCATTAAAAATCACGGAAGGTATACGAGAAAACAGCATTATCTGACGACTTCAGTACACATTCAACGTCTGATCTCTTCAGGATACTACTCGTTCAATTCAAAGCAGAACAAGAAGCCAAAAGTTGGAAGGAAGAAATTGACAAGGTGGTTTCCAACGAAGGAAAAGAATGGCGACAGGTTCAACCGTTTGGTTCGACTTATCCGCCCAGACCATCGGCTTATGCCCAATGGTTAATTGAAAAATATTATCCATGCTGGCCAAAAAATATCACCCATTCTCGTTTCAATATACCGGAGCAGAAGCTCTTGCTATTTTTCCTAATCTCAATCCAAACTTTCTTTAATAGCTTTAAAACACCCTGAGCAGTGCTGCTTCTCTGGTTGAACTCAGAACTATGTTTTATTGGGACATTTCTTCACTGATGAGAATATTTTTGAAAACATGAATTGATTTAACATCACCACCATTCTTCGAGGAAGGTTTGGAGATTTTGACCCAATGAAGACAACCGTTGACTCCTTGTAGTATTCCGGCTCCACTCCTAATAAATTTACAAGTTCATCGTTCCTCGGGAATTTTTTGATTTTAACTAAAAGCAGAACTTTCAGGCATTGATAAAAAACTCGCATCAAACACAAAAGTCTTAGAAATCCAACTACATCGAAGATGAGTAACTCCCGCTACATGAGAGCATGGGCATGACATGCGAAGTATATTAAAAAGTTCCCACCCTATATAGAGTCTAACCCCAAGCAGATTTAGACTGCTGTACGTATACGTATGATCACCTCACCGCCTGTACTCCATTCATTTTGAAATCATCGACGCAGCGAGTATGCAGTCAAACTTTTATTCAAAATTATGGAAGGCTCTTTAAATCTATTCAGTAAATTTTTCCTTCTTAATACAGACTTCTTTATGATTACTCTTTTCAACCATCTCAAGATTATCGAAATTGATTTCTTGATCAGTCCAAACGCTGCATCTATCATTTCAAAATGAATGGAGCATAGTTTACTCTTCCATGAGTTACAAGCTCACAACAGCTTACTACCCATTTTCAATGAATTCGCTGCTTTTCTAATTGCTTTGCAAGTAAATGAAAATGCAAACTCTATGTGTAGTCGTTTCACATCAAAGTGCATTGCGTGGTAA
The DNA here is from genome assembly GCA_963922205.1 of Romanomermis culicivorax. NCBI lineage: Eukaryota > Metazoa > Nematoda > Enoplea > Mermithida > Mermithidae > Romanomermis > Romanomermis culicivorax. The sequence continues at coordinate 67,130 of CAWUHX010000141.1, forward strand.
TGAACTGGTTGTTTCCAGAAGAATTCATCAACTCTGTCAAGTAACTTACTGGAATATAGAATATTGAAGGCTTTTTCAATCTGCAAGATGAAATGATGACTGAATTAGTTTTTTTCAAAGTGTTCTAGACGAAGCAAATCTGCAATTAAAAAAATATTACCTTTGGTAAATTTTTGACTGTCAGCTCAATTATAGTCCGTTTAATTTAGAATGATAGGCGCAGTGATAACCAAAAAAGCAGGTTAAATCAGATACGAAATTTTCACTTAATGAAAAACATTATCATGTAGAAAAATTCTAAATTTTTTCATGAGAATGGAAAAGGCCAAAATCTTTGAAAAAACATCATGCTTATCCCTCGTGGAATTGAACAAAATGACGTCGATACCCGATTGATACTCATAAAGTTTTGGCCACTTAACCAGGTTTTTAAAGCAAATTTTCAACTGTTCTACCTGCCGTTCATAGACGAAATCTTTTTTTATTCATTACAATAATAAGCTTACTAGTTTTTTTATACTGAACTTATTTTATGGTATCGTTGCATCGATCATATCAAAATAAATGAAGTATAATGAGGCGCTTCTCGAACTAACCAGAAGATCTCTTTTTGATTACGAAAAATCACAACATGCTAAGTCTATTGATTGAAAATACTTTAAACCAAGAATGAGTAACGTTTTTTGGACCATCTTGTATCACCTTGAAATGCTGGAAGCACACTCACTTCTAGCAAAAACATCAAAACAAATTGACTTTCTATAGTTTATGCTATAAAGTGTGCCAAATTCACAAGAATTAGTAGTCTTACTGATAGCGAAACTATCCTTTTGCAGGTTCGTTGACGGCTCGTCTTACTTCGAACATGCCGCTCATATGATGGAAATGGCCAGAGAAGAAATCTTCATAGCTGGTTGGTGGGTGACGCCCGAAATATTCCTCAAAAGACCGCCCCAGCGGCACAACGACCGTTACGCTTTATCGGCCATATTGAAACGAAAAGCCCAAGAAGGCGTCCACGTTTTCGTACTTTTGTACCAAGAATACGACAAATTGTTGGACAATGGTAGTTTGCACGCTGAAAAAACTTTCATGGATTTGCATCCCAATATTGTGGTGAGAGCAGATATTATAATATTTACTAGGCAAATGTGGTGTCTGGCAAGAATCCATATTCCGGTCAACAGGAAATTTTGACTAAAAATATTGACAGCCAAAGACGATAAACTTTTTTCCAGGTTGGTCGTCATCCTTCGCAGACAATACCTACTCCTTGGGCTCACCACGAGAAAATTTTGGTGGTGGATCAATGCGTAGCTTTTGTCGGAGGAATTGATCTATGCTTCGGAAGATGGGACACTCACGAACACAAGTGCGATGCTAGATATTTTGGTATTAGAGTCAACATTTTGTATCAGGATTAGAGATCTACGAATTAGCATGTTTTTAAAATTCTGTTCGAATGTGTAGGAGATGCAAAAGATGGTTAAAAAAGGCTTAAAAATGCCAGCGCTGTGCACTGCAATTAAAAAACTGACGTATTTTTCGCAATTTCGAAGAATATTTGAGCTTCATATTACAATACTATATTTACATCTGACTTTCATAGACTCGTCGAATTCGCTTTACATACAAGCACTGAATTATTGACTTTTCGCTGACGTTCATGAAAGATTTTTGAGAAAATTAATTAAATTCGGAGAAAAGCAGCCAAACAGTCATGTTTAAACACGTTAGCAACTTTGAAAAGTATCCAGAGAATTTGCATTCTGCGTATATGCAATGGTTGAAAATCGGTTTGGCTCAAGCGACTGTACTCTGAAAAAGTACTTACCAGTCTAGCATACTAAAATTCCGTTGAATGAACTGAATCACTACACTAGGCTGTGCGTTTTTATCATCCCATGTAGGTAATGACTTAAATATTGCCCAGATCAGTAACTCACTGCAAGTGAGAACAGTTGAATAGGGGGGGGGGGGTTAGTCAGATTTTAGGGGGCCAAGTATATTAATGGTTGACGCTACCGCGCCACCTGTGATGACAATGCTGCCATCTTTTGACTGTTTTTGGCCATACTCTACTTGCACTCCTTGAATACACGGTTAGCAATTAACGCCTAACCTACCTCTTCCTCTAGGCTGATTGATCTAGGGACCATGAACGATCAAAATACCAGGAAAACTCGATCCGTCGAACTTAATCCTGACCAAATGGAAAAATTAGAACGAGTATTTCTTTTGAGTTTTTTAGCTTTCTGCTATTCCAGTTACCTTCAATTTTCAGATCAAAAACTTTTTGCAAGGAGAAGAATATCAGAAAATTAGGCCTTTGATCAACAATTACGAGCCGATTCAACAGAAAAAGCAAGGCAAAATGAAAGAAATGTTCGAACATTTGAGAATCAAGAAAGATGAAATTCAAGTCCTAACGAATGAGTATAATAGAATGTAAGTCTACTAAACGCTGTGCCAAACTCAATATGACAATATGGGAACTACAGATACCGGATCTGAAGTTAGCAATATATCTTAGGAATTTTTGTAGTAAAAATTTGAATTCCCAATATTCTCATCGTTTTCATTATCTTATTCATGATGTTGCATGATTCTCGTTCTGTTGCATTTGGTATTTTCAGGATGGCCGATATTGGCAGTTTGGAGGACGCTTGTTTGGAAACCGCTCAAGGCGCCTATTGGATTGGCAAAGACTACGCGAACTTTTACGTTTCGGACGTCAGTGGTCATCAGTTGCCCTTCTGTGGTATACGGTTTTTTTGAGTACCTTCTCTGCTTCTTTTAACCATGAATCTGTTGTGCTTGCAATCAAAAGATGATACAAGTATTATCACCTTCTTCGACATCGTTTATGCAAAACTTTAACCATAGAAACGAGTTGCAATAAACGGGATGATTTGGAGCTCGAAATAATCACGAACTTCTTTGCACACAAAACATATACAAAAAAGTTCCGAGCTCGGCGATCACTAGTTGCAATAATCTCAGGATGATTCCGACGTTGCGATTATCTCGACCCGGAGATAATCGCGAGCTCGCATCTTAACCTGAGCTGATTCTGATCGCGGCGTCGGTCGTAGAAGTGTTATAAGAAAACCGAGAAAAACAAAACCAGGGGCCGGTTGCAATAGCTAATGCTGAGGATTATCGCGAGCTCGGTATTTTTAGCTAGTCGCGTTTCATCTTTTTCGAGTTGCAAGAAAAAACTTGAGCTCTCGATTAACTGATGCTCAGGTTTAAGTCCGAGCCCACGATTATCTCTACATTCATGAGAAAGCATTGCCATTTATTGTGATGGATGCAACATATTTTGCGGAATAGTCGAAAAAATTGGCGAAAAAATGTCAATATGAAATTTATTTAGAAAAGAACCCCGATTTGAAATTAGAATGAAATGAAATGCAAAAATCGGAACGAATTAGAATGAGAAGTGAAAATTAAGATTAATTATGAAATTAAGAAATAAAATTTGTAGGTAGAAATGAAAGAAATTATAGATATAGAATTATAAATAGAAAAATTATATAAAATTATGAATATTATAAATAGAAATTATAAATAATAATTATAAATAATAATTATAAATAATAGTATTTATAATTTAATAATATTTATAATTTCATTTATAATTTAATAATTTTTATAATTTATTAAAATTTCTATATATATTAAAATCTATTTATAAAAATATTATAAATAGAAATTATAAATAGAAATTATAAATAGAAATTATAAATAGAAATTATGAATAGAAATTATAAATATTAATTATAACTAGAAAAATTATATAGAATTATAAATAGAAAAATTGAATGAGAAAATTAGGAATAATTAAAATAATTTATGCATTAGAATATTTTTTTCCGACAGATTTCCAAGAAGTCAATAAATTGCGAGACAAATTTGTAGAGCCAATTTGTAATAAAAACAATTTTATAGATTCATATTTACAATAGCCATAGCCTGCGGCCGGTTGCAATATTCCGGTTTAAGTCCAGGCTCGGCATTATATCGAGCAAAAAGTCGTGAACTCTCGACCAGCATTTACAATAACATTGAGATGATCTCGACGTTGCGTTTTTCTCCTGCTCAAGATAATCGCGAGCTCGAACTTACCCGAGCTCGAGCGGTGTAGCTGCAATAAATTTTTTAGTCAAATTTTGATTGCATCGTTGGTTTCAGTTGTACACAAAAGTTAATCGTCATAGATAGCAGGTTTAAGTCCGAAAAAATGTTGTTTTCTACACATTTTGGAATGAACTTATCTTTTCATAATCTTCGAATAAATTAAGAATCATGAGGTACCTGTGATTGTGTTCATGAAATATAGTTTTCTTCAGTATCTTGAGTCGGGCTCTAATGTTGCCTAACTGACCATTCTAATTTGGCCTTTCTCTTAACTCTGAGTTTCTTGATAAATCCTGATTATAGACAACCGAATCTAAGTTTTTGTAAATAGGAATCTATACTCTATTTTTTATACTGCTCCCAAATGGAAAAATCGCCCACGCAAACTTTTTGTGGAATCATTTCGCAAAATAATTGTCAAAGCTATACTCCATTCATTTTAAAATGATTGATGCAGCGAGGTCGTAACTAAACTTTTATTCAAAATTATGGAAAGCTCATGGACTCAATTTAAAAAATTTTTCCTTCATGATAGAAAGTCCTTGTTGATCACTCTTTTCAATGATTTAAAGATCATCGAAATTGATTTCATGATCCTCAGTAAGGCTGCATTTGCGGAAGTTCCGACGGCTGCATCGATCATTTGAAAATAAATGGAGTATAGTTGATTTGGCTGAAAAATTTGCAGCATTATGAACATGTAACGGGGCTCCGATGTCTGGGGGGTCATCATTTTTTGTTCAAAAATTGACGTTTTTCATTAAAAAAATTGTACATTCTTCAGTATTTTCCCGACCAAAAGTGCGGTGGGTCTCTATGACTGACATATGGCTAGCCATAGGATTGGAAAATCATGGGGAGAGTCACCCAATGGCTAGCCATATGGCCGACGACTTCTGGGGGGGGGGGGTGGTTCCTATAGCACTTACTCCCAATTACATGTATGCTATGAACGTGTCTGTGTCATTTGTTCCAGTTTGGTTTTCCATAAGCATTATGAGAAAAGTGAGGAGAAGAAATCCATACTATAGCTGTTGTAAATATGAATCTATAGAATCGTTTGTATTACAAATGGGCTCTACAAATTCGTCTCATAATTTGTTGATTTCTTAAAAATCTGTCACGAAAAGATCTTTTGATGCATATCATTTTATTTTTCATTTCATTATTCCATTTCTAATTATAATTTATATTTTTTTCATTTCTTTTTTTATGAATGTTGAGATAATCGCGAGCTCGGACCTAAGCTGAGCATCAGTTAATCGCTAGTTCGAGTTTTTTTACTGCAACTCAAAAAAGATGAAACCGAGCTCGTGATTGAATATTGCTCAGAATTAACGATTAATACTGAGCTCGCAATGATCCTCAACATTACTTATTGCAATCAGCCCCTGGACTTAATGCCCAAAAACTGCTCTAAATGTCAGATTTTACGTCCATAAATTTTCATTCCTATGTGACAAATGGCTTAGCAGAAAATGTTGAAAATATAAAATAGTACTTTCCAGTTTTATTATATGGAAGCATTTCAAGAAAAACAGCCTACGGTTTTTCTTTAAATATTAATTATTTTCAAAAAATTTTACTGCATATTTTGACTTTATGACCTGCGTCCTAAAATTCCTCCACGAGCATAAAAAATCGTTTCCCAGATCAAATTGATCGCACAAAAATCGTCCGCACACCCTGGCACGACGTTCAGTGCGTCGTCTACGGTGCTCCGGCTAGGGACGTGGCTAGGCATTTTATCCAAAGATGGAATCAAAATAAGGTCAGAACTTTCTATTTAGTTCACCCAGTTTATGTATCAGAATTTTGTCGAAGGAAGAGCAATTGAATGACGACGATAAATTTCCACGACATCCATTCATAGTACCGAAATCGTACGAAAATTTGAAAATTCCGCTGGTTTTTCAGAGAAATTCGAACAAGTGTACCGTACAAGTGAGCAGGTGTTCTGCGAAAACATTGAGCAACTTGTTCAAGCATAAAAAATTACAGTAATCCCATGCACGCAGTACAAGAATTTCGACTTCCGTAAGGAGACTCGAAAAATGTCAAATATTAAAAAATTGCGCAAAATTTCGATAGGAATATGTTTCAGATACTCAGAAGTGCTACAAATTGGTCGGTCGGCTCCAGCGTCACGGAACACAGCATTGAACTAGCGTATAAGTCCATGATAGCAGAAGCTCAACACTATGTTTATATTGAAGTAGAGAGATACTTGCATAATTTTTACTCAGATTTCAAATTTTATTCTTCAGAACCAATTTTTCATGAGTATGATCCAAAATTCATACGTCACTAACGTCATTTGTCAAGCTTTGTTCGACAGGATCGTCAAGGCTCATAAGTAAAAAAATTCAAATCATTGTAGAAACTGAATCACTGACTTCTTTTAGATCGAAAGAAAATTTTCGCGTTTTCGTTTTCATGCCCATTTTGCCGGCGTTTGTCGGTGAAGTGGGTACAGTTACTGTAAGCGGTACCGTGTTGTCGAATCTTTTGTATTTCACTTATGGATCCATATCGAAAGGGCGTCAAAGTTTGTTGGAGTGCCTTGAACGTGAAGGTGATAATTATTCTTGGGCTAAAATAAGCTGCGCTAATTAAGATTATTGTTTAATTACTAACAGTCGGAGATTACTCAAAGTATATCGCATTTTTCTCATTACGTACGCACGGTCGACTCGGAGGAAAATTGGTAAGTTTTGATCTTCATTAAACAACATTTATATTTCACGTCGCACGGCCGCAGGGTCGGGGTTCATTATTAATCAGATTGCACAGCCATAAATTGCACTAGATATGGCTGGTTGCGTTTTTGATCACAGTTGCCATGGACGTGCCGCGACGTGAAGTATAAATACGACTCTATGGTCTGTTTTTTTGAAATGCTTCTAAACAATTCTAAATAAATAAACAAGTAGGATTTCAGATTGACGATTTGCAGATAAACAATATACCATGCAAGGGCCGGTTTCACCAAAGAGACTTATGCTCCAGCTGAGCTGCCGCTTAAGCTGTAGCTTAACTCTATATGTTATACCATTATCGTTCAGCTGCATTTCAGCTGTAGCTTAACTCATACACACAAAACATATCGAGAAAGTGCAGCTTAAGCTGCAGCTCAGCTGGAGCTTAAGTCTCTTTGATGAAACCGGCCTCAGGACTGTAAATCTATGAGCATACTGACCTAATCTTTAACAATTTTTCGAGTGAAAAATTTTACAGCAAGAGCTATGTAAACGATTTTGACGACGGTATGATTTGTGTCGCTAGATGTATTCTACATGCTGGCACGAATTACAAAGTTCATCCATAGTAGTAGAATTTCAAGTATCTGCTAGGAATGACTATGTTTATGATTTCAAGATAGTGTCTCAAATGGCTGCAGTAATATAACGTAAAGGCCCATCTATACTTTTTTCTCGAAAATCTGTCGCAAATGATTGCAACTATCAAAATCGGATGAATCCCTCATTTTCTCTGTGCGCAAGAAAGATCTTGACGAGTTCTATCCAGTGAAGTATATTTTGCAAAAAAAATTTGCATAGTGTGGCAGAAATCAGCTACTTTGTAAGCATCTTGCGTTTCTTACGTTTCTTGCGTCAAAGCTTGATTTAAAGCGCTCAATAGAAACTTGTTGAAGGTGTTGGGTATCTTTCGATCGGAAATTTCAATATCTACCTTGAGATGTTTTATATACTGAAATTGCTCCTATACTTGAAGAGCAAATCGCTTGCGTATGTTTTTTAGCGAAAAAAGTATAGATGGGCCTTAAGTGTCATCGAGAAATCTCACTTTGCGCGTAATGTTTGTACTTTTTTCTACTTCACGAGTAGAAGGGCCTCGAGTGCAAACAAAAATTTTAGATTACAGAAAGAGATGCCTTTTTCGTAAGGTTTTGAGCCGGATCGTTCATCTGGTACATAGGGGTTCGTTCATCTGGTACAAAGGGGTTCGTAAAGAAGCAGTGAATAAATCTTTTTCTGAAATTAGTGTATCACGTGAAATGATTTAAGCGAAACCTACACTAAGCGACTATTAGTAGTCTTCAACATTGACCTTTCTAATAAATTTGGTAATTGAGAGTCAAAAACTATTTGAGCCTGCTGTTCTCGAGTTTTTTCGTTCTATTTTTGCTTACCGATTTTCTGCAGATTGACAGTCTTGTCTATATTCATACAAAAGCCATCATCGTTGACGACAAAAAGGCCCTGATTGCTTCAGCAAACATAAACGATCGTTCAATGATCGGGTCTAGAGATTCCGAGGTGAATTTTTTGTTTAACCAAACATCTTATTCAACAATCGACATCCAACATTTTCTTAGGTGGCCATCTACGTCGCGGACGAAGAATTCACCCAATCGAAAATGAACAAAACGTCCTTCGCTGCCGGCAAATTCGCCAAATCGTTCCGACGTCGTTTAATGGCTGAACATTTAGGTTTGATCGACGCCGGCGGACGTATAGTCGACTCGACGATGATCGATTTGAACGATCCGGCTTCGAACGAATTTTGGGCGAAATTTAAGCAAATTTCGCGCAATAATACGGATATTTTCGACAGGGTATGGGAGGAAAGTTGTTAAACTACGCATCGGAATCGATTTATAAGGCTCAACATATACAGGGTGAGCCAAAAAAATTGGCGACCGGTTCTGACTTTCATAGCTTTCAAATGGGTGAAGTTTTTTTACAGCAGTTTCCTGCCGTCGATAGATAAAACATGTGGCGGCATAATAAGTGCGAAGTTCCAGCCAAATTGCTCTAATATTGACTGACTAGAATCAGAAATACTAAATTTCGGCTTTTTTGCAAATAAATTTTGAAGAATAAACAAAAATTGACAATACAACACGTTTTACAACAGAAAAGTACTATAGATCCAATCCTGAGAACTGTATAACAGCTGGAAACTACAAGAGAGCCGTTTTAGTGTGTCTTACTTTTTGTTTCACCAATAGTTTTAATTGTTTTTTGATCTGGTCAATGACAGAATTCATTTTGCTTTTTTTCCAATTTCAAAACAAAAGCTCTTGATTTTAGCAAAATCTTGCCCATTTTGAAACAAGAGGTTGATGACTTTAAATTACGTGTAACTTACAGATCTACGTGATTTTTAAAGTACTATTGTGTGTAAACAAATTCACAAAATTTATTTCACAATAGAACAATTTTTACTTTCATTTCACAACTTTCGCTTTTTGAAAAATGACAATTTTTACTAAAATTCTGTTTTTACAGTAACCATAAATGATAGGAGCATAAAATTTGGCTCTTGTAACAAAAACAAGCAGGGCGTTCTAATGCAGAAATCCGCATTAAAAAAGCTTTATTCGTTCGAAAGAGGTCAGCACCGGTCGCCTTTTTTGGCTCACCCTGTATAATATATAAATATATACAGTCGAGGTAAAGGTATTTTACTAAAAAAGGAGTTTTTGAAATAAAAATATATTGTTTGAGGTAGCGGTACGGTCGAGGTTAAGGTATCATAACGGAAAAAAGTGCCGTCACACTTCAGCAAGATGTAAATTAAATCCTGAAAAATTTATTGTCCAGATAAGTATAAAAAGTTTTTGGATCCGTGATGCTCTGATGAGGATCCTTTTGCTTTCTAACATAAACGTAATGATGCATACAAACTTGATTAGACTGGTACATTCTTGTAGTTTATGACTACGAAAAAATTATAACAGGAAAACTTTTGTCCTGGTTTTGTGCCTTGTAAATTGTAAGAAATTTATTGGATCTTAATAGAATGGAGTCTTAAATAAGCCGCTTACTCCCTTCTCATCCAACTGATTTTCAGGTATTCAAATGCTGGCCCAACGACAACGTCACTTCGTGGGAGGCATTGGAACGCTACAAATTAGCTTACAAAGAAAGTTCTTTGGCCATAGCTGATCCTCGCGAAGCCGAATTACTGTTGGCCGGTCTGAAAGGCTATTTGGTTGATTTTCCAACAAAATTTTTACAATCAGCCGATTTGGCGCCACCCGTCATCCCGGATTCGATGCAGTTTCCATTTACGTGACCTTTTTATAAGCGTGAATCACTAGGAAACAATTCATTCTCTCGATGGACTGAGATGCTGCAAATTGATATTACTATAATGCTCCTTTTTTAATCATAAACATTTCAAAAATCACAGCTTCTTCGAAAAAAATTTAGATACCCTCTAGAATTCATCATTTCAGAAAACTGTTTTATGTGGAATGACATGTAACAGATTCCAGCCAATCTATTTTGACGGATGCTGTATCGTTATTGCAGGGTAGAGTGACTACAAGCGTGCTCATTACATGCACTTTCGGAAAACGGTTAAAAGTAGGGTTCAAAAAGAAGGGTAAAGGTCTCAAAAATGTCATTCTACAGTTCCAATACAACAAAATCTGAACGTCTCTCATGTTTAATTTATGCATTTATTTTTTGCATCTATTTATTTCATTAATAATCTGCTTATCATGAAATGCTTCGGAAAATTTGAATTCGAAAGTAAATAGTATTTCATATTTTCACAATTTTCTTAATTCTTTTACATACTTTTAACCGAGCATATTTTCTTCTTTTAAAGTAAGAAATCTACAGTAAAACCTTATAAAATAACCTGTACTCGTAAATATTTCGTTCACTATTTATATTTTCGTGATATAATAGTATAAATTTTGCATACTGCTTGTGTACTACGTTATATACGATTAGTAACCATTTACAAATGAATTAAATTCTCGTTGTTTATCAAAATGCCCATACGTTACCAAAATAATTGACCACTCCGTTTCAAACAAAAAAGTGAAATGATTAGCATCAAGCGTCATGCATCTTGTGGCGCACGTAGCCGGGAAGTAGAGCTTTCATACATTATGAGACCTATAGTTGAACTGGACTGTGATCTTCAAAAGATTTATCGCGTAATTACAAAAGTTAATACATGATGATGGTCGTATTGTTTATTATAAGTACCAACTTTGCATTTCATTTAAGAATTCTCGAAATGAAGTGGTTCAGTATCTGGAACGTAGTGCCGTTAAACCTGTAAATCAAATAACTAAAAAATGAAATTACGTTTTCTGTGTGATTCGCGCGTTCTGTTCATTTACTATATTTTGTAACACGTTTTTATATAGCAAGGAATTCTTCTTTTACATTGCAGACGTCATGATCATATGGCTTTTTTGTAAAGAAAATCGTGTCTTTTCGAATCAATGGCGAAAAAACGTTGACATCAGAATCTATTTTCCAGTCGATCATCATGAACGTCATCGGCAGAAACTCGAAATCTTTTGGTAAATATATTTTTTTTCTAAAGTTGGGAATCGCCGTCTCCGACTGACGTCATCAACAAGTCGAAGATGTGGGACGTTCAAAAAAGTGCACGCCTACGCTATTCATCAATCATATCGTGTCTCCATTTTTTGCAGTATTACTTAGATTTAGAAAGCCGACAAGTTTTGCCCAATCAACATTTTTTCGAGTTTTTCACAATACAGCAATAATATAATTTAGCCCGGAGGTAAGAACTGCACTTTCGGCAATCAAATTTCTTCTTTCACAACTTTATTCTTTATCTCTTTGTGCTGTTTTGAACTGCAGTAAGGATTCAGAAAAGAAAATCGTTACTTTGCGTAAGTTATACTTGTCTAACGAATTTTCAAATGAGTTCAAAACACAATGTAACAAAAACTTTTGTAGTTCGTCTACGTTTTGTATCCGGCGCCTGGTTGGATTCCTTCAATCCCCTCCATCGTCATCTTCTTCTAAACCATATTGATGGCATGTCAAAATGTCCCTCAATTTGATGCCGCAACTTTTTTGCTCTTTGCTCAGTGTGATAGATTTACTAGGATTGCAAAATGGGAAGCAAACCTGAAAAGAAAACGATGGATCAAAATATTGCAGTATTTCTTCAAGAATGTATCGTTTAAGATTCCCACATGTAAAAATATAAATTATACTTTTCCTACTGTTACTGTAATATTCCAGCAGAGTCTTTTTGATTCTTTTGCTAGAAAAAATCGAGAATCTGTTGCGACATTGAAAAAATCAGTGCTTGTCCTCATAAAGAACAATTTGAAAAATATTGGAAACGGTCATCAAAAATAAGTTTTTGCCGATGTTGATATTTTTGAATCTTTCGGCAAGATTAGGAAATTATAAATCGGCGTCAGTACTTCCTTAGACTTATCAATCAGAAGTTGTTTGAGAATATTCAGTGAAGGAATAGAGAAAGTGTCGAAAACGTCGCAATATTTTAGTCATGAGCAAAATGCGAAAAATCTGCAATACATTAATCTTGAAAGCAAAGAAAATCTGATGGGAGGCCAAGCAGTACCAAAAATAGAGAATCAATATTTTAAGTTATGGCTACGAATAGATCGAACATAATCCATCGATTGGCGTCCAAAAATTTGTTGCATTCAAAAATTCTGATTTTCTTGAAAAGATCTCTTCTGGGTTGAGTTCAATAACTTTCTGGCCCCACGCCGATTGATGGTTTTGGATCAGAGACTTTGTGCTATAGCATGGAAAATTTGTTCAATTCAAAGTGCCTAAATTTTGGGTATTAATTTTTTTTTCATTTCGGAGAGTGGTCGGCTGCTCTCCAAACGGAATTTCTCGCTATTAGGAATTTGTTTCATGTTTACGATTCGGGAATGAAAAATTGAAAATTTCTACTTTGTTTATTCCGAAATCTTTGCAACATTGTCGATTATCGGCGTCGGCGTCCATACCGCCGTTTGCGCATTTTAGGTAGGTGACGAAATTTTCGACAACATCACAAACGGGCGTCCCTTTTTTTTTGTCGCCATCGACGAAAACTCGTTTAGCCTGAGTATTTGCGATTACTTTAGAGTATGTGACTTTGCAATGACCGAAGTTCACTTCACATCAGAAAGAAGTACTCTTATATCTGAGTTCAATTTTCATCTTTCTGACCTTAAGTTTTCTCGATGGTTTTGATTCACATCTTAATCTTACTGTTGGTAGTAATTTGACATCATAAGCGCAAGCGTCCCAACATTGCTCGGGTAAATTGTCCTTGCAGCAGGCCATGAAACGTTTGTTGGCTTCTTTGGTGTGGACTTTAGGTTTTCTGTACTCGCCTTTGCTTTTCTTCAAAGATAAAGCATGTGGATACGTAGGTACGTGTTTTCTCTCCAAGAAATACAACTGATCAAAGATGTACATAAACGGTAATTTTGGTAGCTCATCTAGATTGTGATCTTTTGAATAAACACGGTAACTAAGTCTAAGTCTGTATATCAATGAAAATTACACACTTGATTTTATGGTATACACGTGTGCTAATCTTTAGCAGAGTCGAAGAGCTAATGTGAAAATTATTATACTTCCAACTCGGATCATGACAGAAATCTGTTAGCACAACAAGGACGTTTTCATTTAGGAGTACTGTTAACAGCAAATACAATATACATCTATACTACTTACGCAATAGACGAATGCCTAAAAAATGAAAATATAAATTTCACTTGATCAAAGACGCACTCCAGAAAACTCACAATTAGCAGCAAGCATACGACAATTCTACGAATCATGGTTTTCTAATAGGCTAATAAACTAATAATCGATCGGTAATATTTGATAAAGGACAAGGATAATATCTGTGCAATGATGGGTTAAGATGGGTACGTCAGTGATAATAAAAACTTTTCAATAATTAAAATGGTCTTTCGACAAATATGAAAGAACAATTCCGGATATTGCGTGCAGTTTTCTTTGGTTTTTTTGCTTCTCTCTTCTCTTTCGACGTACACCCGACGATCAAGTTTTTGAAAAATTTTTGTGACGAAAACGGATAACGATCAACTAGCAAGAGTCATGATCCGAACTGTACACTGTAGTGTGGTTTTTTCCACCATAATTTTCCCTGAAAAAACGATGACTCCTACGATTACTGTTTATGTTTTGAACGGATGATTTTGTTGATTAACAGTAAATATGCTATGAAAGAAACAGCCAAACCGATACGAAAAGCCTACAATAGAGAGAATCAGATGAATTCATTCCATATAACCCACATTAAACATGATTGCACGATAATTGGACCCAGAAGTTGTGGGTTGGGGACAGGATTCCATTCACACGAACAATGAGAAAACCAAAAGAAATGACGAAGAGAAAAAATGCGGAATCGTGCCCGCTTTAACTGTCTATCGAAGAAATGAAATTATGAAGGATGAGTGGGAGAAGAAAAAAGAAACGGAGATCTAAAAAATAATACAATATTTTGGAGCCGTAATCCCGGTTTTCAGCGCCGAATATTTTCCGAATTCTTCAAGTTCGAGGTAAATTTCTAAACCACTCACCCTTCACCATGAGTTGTGAAACTCACCAATATACCCTGCTGTGTAATATGTGTATTTGGTTTGTAGACGTTAAACGTCAATGCTTGATTTTCACAACGAACTTCAGTAAGTGTGCACCTCAGAAACATGGAGGATACTATACCACACATCATAACATCTAGTTAGTAGCGAAATGACCAATAATTAACTTATGCTGGAGAGATTCATATCATGTGTTGACCGGCATCATATTGCAAGCTTCCACTACAAACACGGCACAGTGATACATCGATCGTGCCCCAACTCCGCCACCGTCCCAACACCGCCACCGTACCAACACCGCCACAGTCCCAACTCCGCCACTTTCGTGTCCCAACACCGCCACCGTCTCAACTCCGCCACTTTCTTGTCCTAACTTTCGCAATTTTTCAAAAAGTTTGTTTTTTGTAACAAAGTTTTTTTTGTAACTTAACAACATGACATTGCTAATTCATAGGATGGCAAAAACTGATATTATCATTAAAGCAATAAATACATGGTATACATACATGTAATTGGGGGGGAAGTGCTATGGGAACCCCCCCCAGAAATCGTCGACCATATGGCTAGCCATTGGGCGACCCCCCAGGATTTTCCAATCCTATGGCTAGCCATATGGTAGCCCTAGGGACCCCCATAGTTTCAGTCGGAAAAATACTGAAAAATGTCATTTTTTCCATGAAAAATGTCAATTTTTGAACAAAAAATTGTCAAAAACGTCAATTTTCTCGGCGCTTCGCGCCATAAGTACATATTTTATCATTTTTTAGACAAAAATTACTACTTTTTAAACCGGTTTTCGGACATTTTTCGTGGAAAAAATCTAATTTTTTTTCCTTCACGGACCCCTCCCCCCAAAATTTGGCAATTACTGACCCCCGGCCCCAAAAAAGTGCTTCAACCCCTCCCCCAGACCTCGGAGCTCCGTTACATGTATGATGGTATATCTATATGATCATCGTTTGTATAGTCGTACTTAACTATACAAACGATTTTACCGAAATAACCAAAAATAGAACAACGAGCGTGAGACCGGAATTTACTTCATTAGCATATTACCAAAACAACTGTATGCTTTGCACATTAAAATACAAATATACGTGTCTGTTTTCATTTGTTGTTGTCAATTGATTCGAATTTGTGTAATCAAATCATGGGTGACTTTGGTCCTATTGAAAATTTTATGAATCAGGAATTAAAGAGTAATTCAGTGATAATTGCGGCGCGTAATGATCCGGATTTGTATTTTCTGTTCCAGAAGAAAAGTTCTAAACGTTTGTCAAACAATGAAACATCGCTTATATCTTAAAATACTGTTCATTCATAGATGTGATAAGCACATTTGGTTAAGTTCAACGTGTTACAAAAAATAAACTTTTTGAAAGATTGCGAAAGTTGGGACAAGAAAGTGGCGGAGTTGGGACGGTGACGGAGTTGGGACGGTGGCGGCGTTGGGACGGTGGCGGTGTTGGGACACGAAAGTGGCGGAGTTGGGACGGTGGCGGAGTTGGGACGGTGGCGGAGTTGGGACGGTGGCGGTGTTGGGACGGTGGCGGTGTTGGGACGGTACCGATACATCATGGATGTTTTCGTGAGTCGAGAAAAGCATAATAGCTTCCGTGGATTAAAAACTATATCTATCTCGCAAAGCTAATGGCGGAAATTTTTATATATCATATTCTAAAAAATCAGCTGCTGGAGATCAATTGATTAATTTTTTCAGCTGACATTTTCCAAAATTGGTCATTTCTGAGTATTTTCGACGTTTTTAGAACGATTTTGAGACACGAACTGGGTCAACTTAGACTGGAGAAAAACAATCTTCCAGGATAAAATCTATGGAGGTTGCTATTCAACACCGAACGCTTAGTTCTACATTTTACTGTATTGAGAAGATATTTTGAAATGATAGATAGCTGTTGAAATTTCGGAAAATGCAGATTAGGAAATAAATTATGGTAGTCTTTAGAATGTTGAAAAAGATGATCAGAAGGAATCTGCGTCATGAAGAAAAAAATTCTTGAATAGGGTTATTATAGTCTGTTTTTTATAACATGCTTCCAAATAGAAAGGTGACACGAATCAGTACTTTCGTCAAAATCGTTTACATGGAGCCCTTACTGTAAAATTTTTCACTCGAAAAATTGTTAAAGGATAGGTCAGCATGCTCATAAATTTACAGTCCTGTATGATATATTGTTCATCAGCAAATCGCCAAAATCTGAAATACTACTTGCTTTCCGCTTTCATCATTTAGTAGCATTCCGAGAAAAACAGACTATAATCTTCCGTAATTTTGCACATCGCATACCTTGATCATTTCCAAATAAATGAAAGGACAGTGGTAGGTGGTAAATATTTCCAACCGTATTGTAGAGTTTGATTAGTAAAGCAGTTTATTTGTGTTCAGCGGCCGTTTCTAATCATAATCTTGAAAATAAATTTGATAATGAATTAAGTTACACTTTACACTTCGAAAAACTCCCGCAACGTTTTTGTTAGATCTTTTTAGATATAGAACCGGATTTATTTAATCAAAAAAATTTTCCTCAGTCTGAAGTAACTTTGTACACAATAATTATACGATGAAATCATATCTATTCTTCTGGCCATGATTACTCATCTTCCTCATCACCCAAACCGTATTGATGACAGGCTAAAATGTCCCGTAATTTACCACCGCAAGATTTTTGTTCTTTGCGCAACTGCATGTCTTTCGTGGGATTGCAGAATGGGTAGCAAACCTGTGAAAAAAGAACAATGGACAGATAAGAACTTGGAACCTCAAAAAAACGAAATTTGATTCTGGCTGACATAAAAAACAATTTTTTATAGCCATCGGAATCATTCTAATCTTTGAATTTTCTCACGTAAATTCAATAATCAATTTCCAACTTGTATTTAGGTAAATCTTGTGACCTGTTTGTTCTTTATTCACGCAAAAATCTATTTTAATGACTGACGCTACTCGGAAAGCCATATTTGGGTCTACTAGTAAACGCCGTTCAAAAAATTGAGAATCACTGAGCTGCGTCATTCTAATAAATTCAAAAGAAGTATTTTCAGTTTGTAATAAGCCAGGAATATTATATCCTTAGGTTAAAAACAAATTTTGTACAAAAAAGTGTGATCTTTTCTAAAACCTGAAAACTCGAAATCCACCTAATCTAACCTTGTTTACGCCTAAATCTTTGCAACATTGTCTATTGTCCGTCGGTTCGTCGTCTAATCCGCCGTTGGCGCACCTCAAATATGTGACAAAATTTTGGACTACGTCGCATTTCGGTATGTCGTTCTTTTTGTCACCGTCCAAAAAAACTCGTTTAGCCTGACACAAATCAAGAGTCAAATTTAGTTTTTAAGGTCAAAGCAGCTTTGTTGGTAAAATAAGTATACTGGGCAGCAATCGATTGATCTTGTAGAGATCAATTTATGAATATTGTGTAAAATTTTTCGTTCAAATTTTTGATGAAGTTATAGGTAGTCAATGATGAGAAAGAAATTATGATGCAAATTAAGACTAATGCGGCTTTCATTACCTTTCTTCGAAGTATGGGTACAAATATTTTTTTTTATTTTGAAAATGTAAAAATTGTTCTAGTTTTTTTAGGAGAATTTATTGTGCACTTTGACTATTTTTGAATGAATTATCGGGTATGTGTTAGACTCTATAATTTGAGTAGCTCCCTTATGGTTCTTTAAGTTCTTTGTTCATACATCTCTAACTATAATCCGACTGCAAGTTCTCATACAGCGCAAACATCAATTCAAATAGTACATTGTTCAATTCGATAAAAAATGATATGTTTCGAAAAGAAAATATGACAGATTACGCTTTGGTAGTTGCATCTTGATTATTTATCAGTCTATGTTTCATTCATGTACTTGGACAGCCGGTTCAGCTTCATTGCTGCAACAATGATGGGTATTCCAATCAATTCAGACTTCTCTAACGATACTATTCCTAAAATTCTGTCTACGAATTTAAATTAGTGCAAAGCTCACGCTATTCAGTGGAATGTTGGATGAAACTAATCGTAAGTCGAATCACTTGGTAATTGGAAGAGTTATTACTACACTACGATTATTGTGCAAGAAATGCTAAGAAGATTTGTTTTTTTCATTGTTCAACTCAAAAAGGCAATAAACAGAGTGGACAATTGTCAAATTTGAATTCTGTTTATTAGAGACATACTATAAAAATGGTATGAAAAATAGGGTCATTGAAAGAATGTTTGAAATGAACACATCTTTCCTCCTCACTTTGTACAAGTCAGGAAGAATATTCTAGAAGTTTATTTTCAGGACTAGTCTTCTGTAAAATATGTCCCCGCAAATGTTTTCGCTTCTATCTTTTGCGGTGATCCGTGATTAGTTTAGCTATCTGAAGGTAAAAAATTTCCTTGCTTCATTATTATGGATGTAATAAGACTATACAGTTTAGATTTTGGCTACAACTCTGCTCTTGCTCCTCCATACGATGCGCATTAAAGGAACGAATAAATTCAGTTTTAGGTCAGAAAAGACAAAAATTGTTTGAAATGAATACATTCAGAATTTTGTGAAGAAATCTTAGACTTAATTCGTTATGCGTAAATCATTTTTTATAACATTCTTGGTACTTGGGACCTTAATAAGCACCCATAGGTGCATTGAAACATTTAGGACATTTTACACAGAGTAAGCTTTTGATCAACGAAAAAATCAAATGAGGTCAGATCTGGACTGTATAGTAGACTAATGAGTTTGGTGATTTTTGAACATGATGAAAAATTGTCATGATAGAACGAAATTCCGCAAGGATCTGCTTTTGGATGCATCTTCCACAAGTCTTGGAAGACTTGGAGTGACCAGGTCAACTGTAATTTTGAAGTCAAAATACCGACCGTTTGTCGTGGGGTACTTTATGCATGTCCAATTTTCGTGCCTTTTCAAGCACGCAAATCAGGGATTGTCATTTTGCGCTATAATTATAACTAAAAGTGTATCATTTGTACACAGTAGTGATATCACTGACTGTTGGACAATACACCTTATTTAGTATAAAATTGGACAAATACTTGAGGTTCCTGTTTTATTGATCCACTGACCTGTGAGCTTTCAGAAGAACAGACATACGACGAACTTAGCTTCCAAGTGTTCTTTATCTTATGGTGCATCATGTTTTATGCGTCGATTAGTCAGCATACATATGCAAACCTCCTGCTGGACGTAGTAATTACTGTTCACATTCAGATTCTGAATGTACACGTTGAGGGGTAGCTTAATCCCAGAACCGGATCTTACCAGATTTAAGAATTCTTCGTATATAATCCGGAAACGCTGGATTGCCTGAGCCAAAAGCCTATGTCTAATTCAGGATCCGCATACATTCAGAATTTTTCAGGATCCCAAAAATTAGGATTTCAAAAAGCGGTATCAGGTGGAATACCCTTCCGGGACTTCAATTATAGCGCGAGTTTTTACCCACGTACAAGACTTTTATTACGTATGATTACTTACTGTGGGCAGCAATTTTAGGTCGTAGGCACAAGCGTCCCAGCACTGTTCGGGCAAATTTTCCTTGCAGCAGTCCAAAAAGTCTTTGTTGGCTTCGGCGGTCTTGACGGAGGGGTTTTTGTAGTCGTTCTTGTTTTTCTGCGCATTCAATGAATTTTCAAGAAATGTCGAATGTCTTGGGGTATCCAAAAACTTATTCAAGTAGGAAAACCCTAGTACATCGTAAAAAATGTCGGGCACTGGTCTTCTGTCGACCTTCTGTAGTCTATATTTTTCTAAATGAACTTCGGAAAGATCTTCATGCAAATAATGAACAGCCTGCATACGTGGCCACCGTTTTTTATCAGACTGACTTTAGCAGTCAGGACTAGAACGCGAAAAAAGTAAATTTTGGCTTGCAATGCATGATCGTCACTTATCCATGGATTGGTTTTCATTTTTTGCATTCCAAGGCTCACTTGAAAACGATAAGATGTACTCATTTGCAGTGATTCGTCGTTGTTGTGCGATATTTTGCATTATTTTCCTAGAACTCAAAGTATCAGTTTTGCCAATTCAACTTTGAGCACATCTATAGACTGAATATTTTTTATAAAATGTTTGTACTTTAAAAATTGACAGAATAATTGTCGCCTCCGAGTCGTTTACACGAAGCTTTTACAGCAGAATTTTTCACGCAAAAAAAATTGTTGAGGCATAGTTAAGTAGTCCCGCAAATTTTTAGCTTCATTTGAGGCGTGGTTCAGCAAAAAATTACAGAAATAGAGAAATTTGTTTCCGGTTTAGCTTTTTAGAAACATAGAAAAACAGAGCTGTAAATGTCCAAGCTAGGTTTGACTTTCACAGATTTTGATTTTTTTGATTCCTTCAAAGTCTTGTCGTCCGTTGGAAAGACCAGATCGTTTGAATTCTTTGCCAATGGAAAAAATAAAATCAAAATATTGTGGGTATGATTTTTCCGTCTTAACCATTAGATACAAAGGGCTGTAACTAACCGCACCATCGCGACCCGATGTCAATATAATTTAATTAATGGCATTATATAACTAATGGACTTACACACAATGTCGAGACCTAGAAAAAAGGCAAGTTAAAATGAGCATTTATGGTTTTCAAAGGTTTTCAACTCACAAATAATGATAATAAAATGGCAACAAAGCTGATCATCACTAAATACAAATCAAGAATACCACTGCTAGAAAGAATACAAGAGTGAACTCTAAAACTGGACCTGGCTCAAATTTTTATCATAAAAAGAACTCCCCCTAATGATGCTACAAAATGATCCGGATTCTTACTCTTATCACTGATGACACAACATCTGCAAGTGGTATTGAAAAATCAGGTTTCAAACTGTATGCTTTTGTGAACTCACTTGAAAACAATTTGTACGCTTTTTGTAAAATCCCATTATGTAATAGCTGCATCTTTTGTTATAAATTTATGGCAACATAACCATTTCAAAAACTTATAGTAACTCCCACATATATTATTGTTGACAGTAACTGGTTAGAAGACAATACGACACGAGACTTGAAAGATAAAAGCTGGGATGAGGCGTCACGTGAAAATTGCTGCTAAAGCTGTAAGAAACATACACGTCGTGGGATTAAAACTCATTTTTAGACAATCTGAAACAACTACATACACGGGCACATAGTAAACCCAACAGAAGATAGAGACATTCGTGTATGCAAATTATTGTCTGTTTTTCTTAACATGCTTCTAAAAACTGTAAAGTGAGTTCTATTTTATATTTACAATTTCCGGTTAAACCACATTTCGCATAAACTGAAAACTTGTGAGATTACTCAAATAGTGTTAAATTTTTTGAGGAGAATATTCAACAATAAAAATCATATACAAACGATTTTGATAACAGTACTAATTTTTTGTCATTTCTCAATTTACAAGCTTTTATGTAAAACAGAATAGATGTCAATTTGATATAAAAATCTGACAATATTGCAACAAGCCTGTCGTTTAATGAATTCCACGATTTGAGTCTCTGAAAATTCACTCCATTAACAATATCCCACGCCAATTCACGAAAGATGATGAGAACCTTGTTCTGTGACTTCTTTCAGAAAGGTTTTTATTTGACCTTACGTTGCTGCTGATCGGCGTCAATGTCCCGTGCTGTCAGAACACCGAGAGCAAATGATGCTGTACATTTACCCTCTTGTGCTGAATCAAATGATTGGAAGTTAGAGCGAGCCCACGCAACTGATCCTTTGGAACATTCCAAATAAAAAAATCAACAGTGTGCAAGCGTCTTTGAAGACCGTTTGTCATTTTTAATTTATAAGCACTTATAGTCTGCAGCACTTATAGTATGCCTTTTATGCAATGTTTCTAAATTGAAAAATAACAAAAATCGGTACTGTCATCAGTGATAAGATGATTTTTGGGGAAAATCGTAATATAAAATGGTGCTTGCTCTCCGTGTTTATCATGTAGAAGCATTCAATGACAGATGTCATTGAGAGTTCATACTTCATCGGATAACCTGTACCATGTCTGAGAATAACCTAGCAGTTGTCAATACCATTTATGTAAACGTGGTGTCAAAAATAACGAGATTTTTTGGAAAAATAATGAGATCTTCTAAAGATAATAGAATCTGACGCCGCAATTTTCTAATGTCCTCCTACGAGAAATCGTGTTAAGTCACGTTTTTGCCTAATGTGCTGTCTTGCGCAAGATCTGCTGAATAAGACATGTTTCCCGATATCACATTGGCATGAGATCAGTGCCGGTTTCATCAAAGAGACTTAAACTCGAGCTGAGCTGTAGCTTAAGGTGCAGCTTAACTTCATATGTTATGTAACTATTGCCGTTAAAGTGCAGCTCAGCTGCAGCTTAACCAGGTTATTGAAGGAAATTTTCAGCAGTTCTGTTAGCCGCCCATTGACGGATAAATTCTTTTCTTGATTATAGTAATAAGCTTACTTATTCATTTTCTAATGATCGACGTGGCTGTAGAACGTTCGGCAAACGCAGCCTTACTAGTTATTAGGGAACCAATTTCGACAACCATGGAATGGTCGAAAAGTGTGATCATTAAGGAGTCTGTATCATGAAGGAAACATTTATTGAATAATGCCGACGAGCCTTCCGCAATTTTTCATGAGTTTGGCTGCGACCTCGCTGCATCGACCATTTCAAAATGAATGGGTTACAGTTTTTTCTGTATTAAGCTTTCATGGTATTGCTGCATTTATCATTTCAGATTGAATGAAGTATAAAAAATATTGGAGAAAGGATTACTAATATTACTGACCACAGTACAGTATAAATTTTGTCGACGGTAAAAACATAGCAGACAAACATAGACGCTTGGAGCGAACTCACACTACAATAATGTGGTTTTTCGCCCAATCGAATCGCACTGAGTGTATCATAAAACTGATTATGCCTTGTTATGGTCGAATTTTTCTCGATCGATCAGAGACAAGTTTTCCGCAACTCATTGAAATCTAGCGTTCAAAAATCTTCAATCGCACATCAAGCATGCTCATTTTAGTGAAACAAAAGAATTATCACTGTTTTTCAGGCATTCTGAGTCATACTTATGCCAAAAGTCAATATTATTTTGTAGTGCGGGTTTTGAACTTGAAAGTGATAAAACCGAGCATTTTCAACTGCATTTTGTGGATACAAAATTGTTTATCATCAAAACTGAGTGAGAAGAGCAAGCAAGTATGGTTGTGCCAAGTTATAAATGCTCGCACTTTAGGAGTGGAGCACATAACATCAAAATCTCAGCAGAAGAGCAAAATCTCAAAAGAGCAATTCTCGATTAGGGCGATGATAAATGAAAAACTTTTTCAAAAAACTATATGCAAATGAGCAACATTGAAACTACCGCATTGATCCACCGCTCAATTAAAAATACATTCTCATTTTACGGGTATACTTTTTACTTGACCAGTGATCACTATGACCTGTGAATGGTGCCATATTCTATATACAAATCTGAACTCTCACATTTCTTTATTTATTATACGAGAGTTTATGGTAAACAAACATCAGTTTATTATCATAGGTGGCGCGATAGCGTCAACCTGTAATATAATTGGAGCCCCAAGTTCGCTTCCCTCCTCTAGAGCCAAAATATTTGACCTCTATCTGCAAATGGTACTCGGTGGACCATGCACAAAATGCAACAAACGGCTTTTTGGGGGCTTTTATTTTTAGAATGCCACACATTGGGTGTAGCATCCACGAGCTCGATACTTAGCCCCAGGTATCTACCCGGTGTCCCTCAAATAAAACTTTTTTGTTTTTTGGAAATATGGCCTCAATTCAATCATACCATGGCCCAAAGCACCAAAATTCCACAATTCGGTTCTTAAGGTAACTTTTCACATAAAATTTTTTGCCGTTGTTTTTCTAAGCATGATGCATTCATGTCCACATGTCTGCATGCATTAAGTCGCAGAGAGTTATAAGAGGTGCATGTAGTCATTTGACCACCCTGGCCCACAATGGTTAAGGATAGGCGGAACAAATTATCCTCAGCCACGTAGTCACATGACCACGAGAGGTTCCATTGGATGAGGCGGCAGCGTGTCTGATCTTGCTTGGCGTAGCTACAGGGTCACTTCAATCACCGGGTCATCTCCACCACTGGGCCGTTGCTGTTGAGGCAACCTTTTCCCGCTACTCGGGGCTTCAGTAAAAGTTAGGCTCGGTCTGGGGCTTGAACCCAGGACCTTGCGGCTACCGTCCGCACGCTCTAACCAACTGAGCTACCCGAGCAGCGGGAAAGGCGCTCTCTTTTTGCAACAATTCGTAGTTGAGGTGGCTGCTTTGGCCACTCTCAACATTGCCGCCACCAGGTCGCCTTCACAACCGGGTAATTTCCACCACCGGGTCGTTTCTGCCGCTGGGTCACCTCCACCACCGGGTCATTTTCGCCACCAGGTCACTTTTGCAACAGGATCGTTTCCGCCAAGGAGTCATTTCAGCCACTGGCTTTGTCTGACTATTGGAGCTCCACCTAGAGGGACTATCAGAGCTCTGCCAAGTTGAACTGTGCAACCACTGCAAGTGAAACCAGCCGTCCACATGTGAGAAGCAGCCATCTACGGGTGGGACGCAGTCGCCTGCTAATGAGACGCACTATCCGCGTGTGAGACGCGGCCAGCCGCAAGCAAGACGCTGCATTCCGCAAGTGAGACACAGCCACACCCAGGTGAAACACAGCTATCTGCAAGTGAGACACAGCCACACGCGGGTGAAACACAGCTATCTTCAAGTGAGACACAAACGCCTAGAGGTGAAACGCAACCGCCTACCAGCGAGACGCAGCCACTCGCGAGGAGAATGCAGCCATCCACAAGCAACATGCAGCTATCCGCAAGTGAGACGCTATTGCCTGCAAGTGAGACAGAGTGAGCAGCTATCCACAGGTGAGGTGCAACAGTTCACAAGTGATACACAGCTATTCAAAAATGAGATGCAGCAACACGCAGCCATCTAGCAGCTGTCCACAAGTGAAACGTAGCCATCAGCAGAAATTATAACTATCTATCAGAACTTGGTTAAATTATCGAGTTCCAACTAGTCGGAGGAAAATAATCAAAAGGAAAATATAATGATAGTGAAATTAAAACGAATAAAAGTAGTTTTTGACTGTGTTTGACTTTGTTTACAACGTGTTTCAAGTAGTATGCAGCTTACACATATTTGTTACTTTTACCAAAAGTGAGGATTCGAAGCTTTAAGATTTTTAAAAATTGTTTGTCTAACGTGGAGATGACCAAATTTAAAATTTCAATGTGCTTCATCAATAAAGTTTTTCATGAATCGTCAAGGCCTGCTAAAAGAATGGACTAGTTTATTGAAAAATGTCCCAATGGGACAGAAAAAGCAGAATATACTTGCTTGGATACTTGCCAAGCTAGAAAAAGGGATGGACTAGATTTTTGAGAACTTGGGTGAGAGTTCAAAATGTTGGGCACCCTGTTGATGGCAATTCGTGTGGGGAAATCGACATGCAAATCGGACAAATGGACGACCAGCGGCGCATACATTTGCATAGAAGTGGAGCGCCAAAGAAAGACCAAAAAATGATAGTGAAATCATTGTTCACTATTATCGTATTTTTTATAATATTTTTGTTTACCTTGCTGGCGTCCATTAAACTATTTCCCAGCATTTCGACTTTATTTACATATTTTCGACTGTGGTCTATCCACATTCTTTTTGATATTTCGCCGGAAATATTGTTTAATATATTCGTTCTTTATTTAGATTATTCGCATCGGCGAAGGCGGAGGGCCAGAGGCCCAGGCGCCAGCTTGCACCAAGTAAGCTTTGGGAAACCCTTTAAGGGTTATACTCAAGTAAGTTTATCCCTGAGGGGATTCCTTGTCTCAGCTAGGAGACTGCGGAGCTCCTTGGTGAGGCCCCGCTTTTAGAGTAAAGTTTATCTTTGTTGTTGTAGGTCGGGGATAATCGGACTGTTGCACTATCACTGAGGCTTAGCCAAGGGATTAGTTCTAACAGGTCAGATCAGACCCGAAGCCTCAATCTTTTCTTACGACTCTTAAGGAAAGACCTGCACAACAAGTGGTGGCTTTTAACTCCTTACCACGGAACTTCGTAGTCAGACTAGGAGAAAAGAAAATCCTCCAGGTTTCTACAGAAAGTTAGCAGGTTTTAAAATGCCTAACGAAAGGATACCAAGAGGTAATACTTTGCACAGATCACCACCCAGAGTGGCGAGTGCTGGGAATCTTGTGAATTTGGGAGACGGAGATCAGCAACGGCATGCTGCTCCGGACCCAGTGATCCCAGATCAAACTCCCGCGAGGGTTCAACCATTGCAGCAAAATGCAATGCATTCTACGCCGCAAGATGCAGGCCTACCGATTGACCGCCCACCAGCGATTGCTATCGATCAGCAAGAGGCAGGCCCAGCGAATCCGAACCCAGACGCCGATGGACCGCCGCCGCGAAATTTGAAAAGGTCACCGCTGCCAAAGGTCGAATTAGCAGGACCAAAAAGGGACGTCATTACGCCCAAAATTCGACCAAATTTGGAAGAAAGGGACCCCGAAATCGACCAATGATTAGAGAGAATCCCACAAGATCAAGAGCGATTCCAGCCGCAGGAAAGAGCTCCCGAAATGTCCAATCAAGAGTTGGCGACGCAGCTACGCGAGTTGAAAGGGACCGTCGAAGCTTTATTCGACATCATCGCGAATGCCGCCACCGAGGACAATAAAAGGGAAGCCGACAGGCGCGGACAGGAGCCGGATAGACAGGTTAGACCATGTGTTAGAGGTGCAGAAAGAGAGAACCATCTCACTGCTGAAATGAATGTAGGCGCAGGGCCTAGTAATAGGCCTGAATTTGATGAAGGGCAAAGGCTTAACTTTGAGCCCAAAAGTTGGAGAGGTCCAGCTAGAGATCTTCGATTCGAGGGAGCTGAGCAATCGGCAGACTTCAGGAATCAAAATCAGATAGCTTCGCAGCATCCAACTTTAACAAGAGTGGTCTATGATGGTAGAGGAAACATAGTTGATCCAAATACCCTTAGACCAGATCAATTGGCATGTTTCCCATATAGGGACTATAGGTTTGACAGAGACAATATCCCATCAAATCAAGGAGGTGTACCACCTCAATGAGATCCAAATCGAGTTATGCTGCAATCCCTGAACTCTGATATTGATCCAGTATTAACAGCAGCTTATGATCAGAGGGAGATGCCAACAAATAATTTGGCATAGGAGATTGTTGTTAGGAATATCGTTAAAGGTGTGTTACCCAAACTTTTAGATGAGGGTATGGTAAATCAGCAGGTGCTTATCTTCTTAACAGCACTTGAAGGGGAATTCCGTAGGAAACCCGAATCAGCAAAGTATGAAGCACTGCTGAGGCTTTCTAAAGGTAGACCGAAGGCTGTTGCAGGAGACAACATGACCTATACGGAGGCCAGGAGAGCCATCATAAATGTCTTTGCACCTGAGTGTAACCTGGAAATGTTAACCAGGGAATTATTTGAGATCCAACAAAGACCCAATGAACAGGCCGTAGAGTTTTTAAAAAGGGTCAGCATATTAGTGGAACTAGTAAAGGGTGATTTAGACTATCAGTCAAAACAGAGACTGATCATCGACACCTTTATATATAAGAGTGACCCCACGTTCCAGTCTGAACTTAAAAATTTGAAACATACCTTTAGAACCTGGTATGATCTAGCAGTAGAGGTTCATGACATTGAACGTAGGTACAAAAATGCCTTTCAAAGATACAGACCCAAGGGTACACAACAGGATCCTATTGTTATTAATGAAGTAGGTATGCCTAGTGGGTATGATCCTGAAATTGCCGTAGTTGCTAGAAATCAGTCAGAGGGATATCAACAAGGCCAGAGACAAAGGTTTCGGCAACCATATCAAACTGTAGGTAATCAGGTACAGGCCCAAACCCAAAGGTCAAGGAGTGATTCTCCTGAAATAGAAGAGATTCCAGTTCGGGAAGCCCCTAGGGCTCAGACCGAAAAAGGTAAGAAAGAATCCCTTCTATTGAAAATTTCTAAAGAAATGGTACAACTGGTCGAAAGGTTCGACCAGCTCCAGCAAAAGGTTGATAATAGGCAAATGGAAAATTGGTCTGATGTGGCCATACCTAGTACCAGTCAGGGAGGTCAAGTTTCCCGAGATCCGACAAAGCCATGGTGTGAGTTCCATAAGAACATAACACATAATACTGCAGACTGCAGGACATTGAGAGTGTTGTCAGAGTGCAGGAGCAGAGGCAGAGCCAGCTTCCCTACCTTCAACAGGGGAGGCTTCAACACTTTTGCTAGAGGTAACTATAGAGGTAGAGGAGGTTACCCTAATGCCAATTTCAACAGTAGAGGCAGAGGTGCATATAATATAGGCTATTCAGGTTATCAGGATAGCCATGAGAGTTATCAACAGAATTCCGATTATAATGAATTTCTGGAATTCAAGAAGCAAAAGGAGCTGCAGAAGCAGTTCCAACAGATGCAGCAATACCAGCAGCAAGCTGCAATACAGCAACCTCAGCCACCTCAGGCTATTATGGGTCCGACTCAGACTCTTCAACAGGGTCAATTCACAAGTCAGCCACCCCAAAAGGATTATTCGAGTGTAATGGTTGCAAGGCAATCACAAATGAGTCCTTTAGGTGAAGTAAATCAGAGAGTGAACTGCCCAAATGTTGTATTAGGTAGCATTGTGCAAATGAATGCAATTGCGCCACAATGTGTAGTACCATCAGTACAAGTAGTAAAGAGAGGCACACCAGCTAGTCCTCAGGAACAACATTTGCTGGATACATACCCCCGGACAGCCCCATTCCACATTGAGGTTGTTATAGGAGGTCGTAAGACACTGGCTTTAATTGACACAGGAGCTCAGTGCACTGTCATGTTGGCTAAGTTTCTGAAAGAAACTTTGGGCCCGGATTACACTGAATATCCGAGGATATTAAATGTTACTGTAGCCAATGGTAAGACAGTCCAAGCCCATGGGTATATCCAATTTAGGATGGATACATTGTGTGGACAGTTTCCCGTTAAAGCAATTGTTATACCTGAAGCAGGTGAAAATGCAATTGTGGGTACAGACTTTTTGGCTCATCCTCAGGTAGGAGCCATAATAGATTTCAAGAATAGGACGATGACGCTCAACAACCGTCAGCAACAGATATACGTGACGCCGGACCAGCCCCAATCGAATTGTGGAGAGGTCATGACCACGAGCACCACGGAATCCACGACGAGTGCCGCCGACCAATATCAGCCAAAGATTTGTCTGCTAAAGGTTTCGGTGCCAGTGGTGAGTGTGAACCCAATCTACTTACCAAGTGGTACTGATATACTTCTGAAAGCAAAACTTTGGGATAAGGTAGGCGAAAATCACCTAAATGGAATCATAATAGAGTCTGAAGAGAATGAAGAAAGGTTCCACATTGACAGTACCATAGTGGATGGTACAAAAGATGATTTTGTAGTTATGGTATCTAACAACACAGGATCAGGATGCCATTTGAAAAGAAATCAAATAATTGGCCATACTAATTCAGTGTTGTGTGATACTGATAACCAAGATCAACTAAAGGGGAAGATAGTTGAGGATTTGGAGAAGCTGCAAACTTGTGCAGTCCAAGCTAGACCTGAGTCGACTCAATCAGATGAGAAGGAGTTCAAGGAAACTTTGTACAATATGCTGGCTAAATCCAACATACCATCTGAACAATTGGAACAAGCTCTACGATGTCTCGCAAAATATAGAGACGTGTTCAGCTTGCCCAATGATCCTCCAACTACTACACCCTATTTGACCTGTAAAATAAATACAGGCGATGCAGCACCTGTGGCAAAAAGGTACCACAGGACTGCTATTAATTTACGGCCACATGTTCGTGAGCATGTCCAAGATATGCTCAAAAAGGGTGTAATTGAGCCATCAAAGTCACCTTGGGCAGCTCCGTTATTCCTTGTAGGTAAAAAGGATGGTACCAAGCGACCAGTAGTGGACTTTAGGGGTATAAATGATGTTACCAAGGATGATAAGTATCCCATTCCTAGAATGGATGACTATCTAGACTGTTTAGGTAAAGCAAAGTTTTATACCACCTTAGATCTCAAATCAGGGTATTGGCAAGTGCCAATAGATGAAGAAAGCAAAGAAAAAACTGCTTTCATATGCCAGGAAGGGCTGCATCAATTTAAAGTCATGCCCTTTGGCCTAAAGAATGCACCAGCAGAGTTCCAGCGTATGATGGAAAGAGTTTTGCATCCATATGTGTGGAAAATCTGTCTAGTATATATAGACGATATAATAGTGTTCTCAAATACGTTTGAGGAACACTTAGTTAATTTAGAGCTAGTCCTGCAAGCTCTAAGAAAGGCTCATTTGACCTTAAAACTGGAGAAGTGTGAATTTCTGCCTGAGAGAGTTCATTTTTTAGGACATATCTTAAATTCGGATGGAGTTTCCCCAGATCCGAGAAAAGTCAAGGCTATAAATGATTTCCCATTCCCAGAGTCTAAACGAAAACTGCAAAGGTTTTTAGGAATGTTGCAGTGGTGTAAAAAGTTCATACCAGGGTTAGCTAAACACGCTGAACCATTGTATAAATTAACTGGGAAGAACAGTGTTTGGGAAATTACGGAGGTTCACCATCAGGCTTTTAGGAGCCTAAAAGAAGCACTATTGTCAGTGCCTTTTCTAAGGTATCCGGTTTTGGACGGGTCTGCGGACTTTGTCCTTCAGACAGATGCCAGCGGAACGGCACTAGGAGCAGTCCTTTACTAGGAGACCAAGTCCGACCGCTGGGTAATTGCGTATAACAGCAGAATTTTAAAGGCCGACGAGAAAAAGTGGTCAGCCACGGAAAGGGAGTGCTTGGCAATAGTGTATGGCTTAAAGTTATACAAGCACTATCTAGTAGGTCATAAGGTGATCATAAGAACTGATCACAAACCATTGTTGTCTATGAAGGTCAACGCCATGACCAATGGTAAATTGAAGAGATGGTATTTGTTCATCTCTCAGTTCAACCATAAACTAGAGTATGTGCCTGGAAAACAAAATGCCATGGCAGACTTTTTGTCTAGGATGGATGAACCAGACAATCAAGCGGAAAAGATACCGCCAAAATGGGAACACATGTTCTCAGAGGATAAACGAGAGCCTGGAAATCTGAAAGATCTAGAAGCACAGCTAATTGAGAAAAAGCATCTCAATTTGGTAAAGAGATTCAGAATTCTGACAGATCGGAATTCTGAAGACAGTACTCCATTATATTCAGAGCCTAAAGGTAAGAAAAATCAGAGGACTGATATAAGTCCGAGATTCACCCAGATATATCCAGAAGATTCTGAGGGTGATCCAGAATCAATCTCGCCTGCAGACTTGGTGGATGCCGTAACTACAAAGAGCATGGCGAAAGAAGCGGAGAAGAGTGATCAGGCTCAGATCCAGCCTGATGGCAATCAGGGTAAAGAAAAGGTAAGTAGGGGAAACCAGGAGAAAGGTAAGGAAAAAAGAGTTACCTGGTTATACCCAGAAAAAGAACTGGAGTTTACTTTGGCAGACCCCAAAGAAAGTGAGTTGCCAAAAGGGCTAATTAGAGATGATCTCATGGCCCTCTTGCAGAGAAAAAACGAGGTATTACGACCATACTTTGATAGATTGGGTCCAAATGGGACAACCAAGTATCACAGTGGATTTTATATCCAGAATGAAGTGTTATACAGCGAAGCCGGACAGGGATTGGATGATCAAGTGGTCGTCCCGTCTTGCCTAAGGGACAATACTTTGCACCAGTACCACGGTGCCGTAATGATGACTCATCAGGGGTTCAAAAGGACCCTTGCTATGATTAAAAAACGGTTCTGGTGGCCTGGAATAGAAAAGGATGTCAGGCACTGGATAAAGTTTTGTCCAGTATGTCAAATGGCTAATCAGGGAAACACGGAAATTCCTCCACTGATACCTATTATTCCACAAGGTCCCTTTGACATAGTATCAGTGGATATCCTGAGTATTTCTCCACTTAGTGAGAAGAGACCGTATGTCATAGTCTTTCAAGACTATTTTACAAAATGGGTTGAAGCCGAACTGATCCCTGACCAGTCAGCTAGCACCGTTGTAGATACTTTTCTACAATCAGTTGTATTTAGACACGGGACTCCACGGAGACTACTCAGTGATAGAGGAGGTTGTTTTACCTCAGATCTGATGAAAGAGATCTGCAAGTTATTGGAGTGTCAAAAAATTTATACAACAGCCTACCATCCACAAGGTAATGGCATGGTAGAAAGGTTCAATCAGACACTCATAAAACAGCTCAGAAAGGTGGCCATTGAGGAAAAAGACAATTGGCCAAGATACTTGAGAGCCGTGGTGTTTGCTTACAATGCCACACCACATGCAGCCACGGGGCAATCCCCATTTTCATTGCTTAGAGGTCACGAGGCAACCTTCAGGTTAAACTTATCGAAAGCATATGACATTGTAATGCCGGACAACAATGCAGAGGCATACAAATTTGTGTTGACCAATCATTTAGTCAACTTATACGAGGATATTGCCAAAAATATCCAGAGTGCTGCTGAGAAATTGAAGAAATACTTCGATAAAAAGTCAAAACAAAATGGGTTCAAGAAAAATGATTGGGTTCTGCTCAAAGTAGACAAGCAGAAAAAATTAGGACTACCATGGTCCGGTCCGTTTATAGTTACGGACATATCACGAGAAGCGGAGAACGTTGTCACCATTGTACATTGGGACAACCCGCTAAATCGCCAAACTGTTTCAATCAGCAGGTTGAAACATTTTCGTTACGAGACCACTAGAGTCTTACCACGAATAGCGCGAGCCAATCAGGAGGCGCCACGTGACGAAAACACGTCACTTTCCAATATGGCGCAAACAGTTACGACTGGAGCGCCAAACCAAATGAAATCATTTGGAAATTCGCTCAAGGCGAATCTATGCGCTATCTCGCGCTGATTTTTTTAAATTATGTACATATCTCGCGCGTGTAGGTACTAATTTTAAATTAAATATGTAATATTTTGTAATATTTATCGTGTTTGAATATTGTTCGTATTTATTTTGTAAATTTTCATATTTATCTCAGACTTTGGGAAAAATTCTTCGGAATTTTAGACCAAAGTGTCAACCCAAAACATTTTTGGCATTTTTCCAAAAAATTAAATTTTCAAATTTTTCATTTTTTCAAAATTCAAATAATAGCTGTCCCGCTTATCTGAATTCTAAACTTCCATCGGAAGGAAGAAGTAAAATATTCCCTGAATTGCGATAAAAAGGAAATTAGCAGAACTGCTATGTTAAACTTTTTCAGCGTTTCAAAAATTTTAAATTTTTACAAATTTACTATTCGAAAAAGAAAAAATTTCGAAGCGAAAAGATATGGGAAAGGGCACGCGGAACCGCCAACAAGCTCCGACGCGCGAGTGGTCGCATACAGAGCACCATGTTGAATTTGGCAGGGCCCAGCACCGCCAAGACAACTGATTTTTCTTTATTGACGGTAAGTTTCGAACTTATTTTTATCAAACATTTTTGGAAATCGCAGGTAATGCCCAGAAGTCACTGGAAGACCAGCTCGGCGCCCCAAAGGGCAGACGAGGTTAGAACTTAGAGGGACCAAAAATGGGAGTACTGAGAAGCGGAAGCTCGAAGCCAAGCAGGGAATTTCCAATTTGGAAATATACCTGATACCACCAAGAGCTATACGATTCAAGGGAAACCTAGAACCTTGGGTTCAGCCCGTTTAAAGTTTTATCATCAAAAATTTATCAAAAATTAATTATTTTCAAATCAAATCAAATTATATCACTTTTTCGATATTTAAATCATTTAAAATTATCAATCTCGAGCGCTATAAAAATTGTAAATACAGCGCCATAAATGGAGCGTAGTTGGTCGCTCAAGCAGCTGGTCAGAGATTGGTGTCCGATCAAGTGGTGGACAATCGGATCAGGTCTACCCTCCCCAACATATAGAGGTAGCAAGGGTAAGATTTGGTAAGGTGTTAGTTGCCTACCAGCTCAATGTTTGTATATCAGTGGCTCACCTAACAACCCTGCACTAAATTTATTTTCTGCGAAACTTAACCCGCTTGGTGTTGTGGTGCTGGTGTAGTATAGACCCTGGAAATACGCTGAAAAAAGGGGAATAATCATAAAAATTAATAGTATCTTATAATGTTTAGATTACAACGTCAAAAGGGTCGTGCGAATCCACGAACTGGACCAGTGGTTCAAAGCCACATTTGGATACTGGCCGGCTAATCCCAAGGAACCTAGAATGGTAGACATCGAGAAAGTCAGCCAGGTACTCCACTTTATCCGAGAAGTTTCAATCTTCAGAGGACAACCAGTTTGTGGATTTGACGTCGAAAAAGTCCATCAGGATAAAGTCGCCCCCTTGTTCAAAACGAGAGAGGTCGACAATCCGATGGGAAAACAATTTGCCCGCTACGTGAGCTTCGCGCTAACCAACGGTCAAACGTACGTTATTGATACGACATCCATGATGCTCAAAGAATGGACCAGCCTCCACGATTTTCTCAACTCCAACATGCTATTTGCCGGATATTCCGTACTGGAGGATTTGGTGAGTATTTATAACGTATGTGGTGCGGGACGAGATAATAAGGACAGAGATAAAACTGTGCCCTTAAAGGAATTTCTCAGGAAGACTAAAGGTCAATACTTTGATTTAGACTGTTTTGCCCTAACCATGGTAGGGGTTAACCTGGAGAAAAAATGTTTTCAAACAGGTATTTGTCCCGAAACCTTTCGGTTAAAGGGACTGTTCACGGAATTTTATTTGATAGACGTGGGCCCTTACCAGTATGACTTTTCACTAAAGGCGAACCGTGATCGGTTTGCCAAAAGAGGAATATTGCCGGAAGAGCTTAGGTACGCAGCTCTAGACGCGTATTATTCTTTATTGGTTATGTTTGCTGCGATTCACTATGGCATGGCCGATCAACTGCTAATGCAAATGCAGATTTTCGATCATGACAAGGTTGATCCTAAACAGATCAATACCGTTGCCTTACACTTTTATCAACAGTATTTAATGATTCCAGGCAATGTAAATAGAGAGATGGGGCTAGGCACCCCAGTAATGGAAACCGATCAGGTACAGCCTAACATGGTTTATCACATGATGAAATGTGAAATGTACAACCATTGGGCAGTACAAATGCAGGGAAATAACACAGGTTATTATACCGCACCCACGGAGTGTAACCCCTTCCGTCCTCAGGGAGTTCAATTGCCAAGTGGTTTTTATCTACTGCTCCCCAGAGATGGTAAGCCGATAAAGGATGATGGGTACACTGAAGACAGTGATCCCGACGAAATTCAGGAGGTTCAAATACCAGACTGGGTTAACATCGCAAAGGATATCCTGGAAAATCTCAAGTCAGGTGGAACCTATTGGGATTTAGATGGTAAGATTTCTTTGAAGTTATATGAAAACGCTAAGCTATACTGGCAACAGGCCGGAAAGCCCGAAGAAATTCCAGAGGAAGTGTTTTCAGCGAACAACCACTACCCAGTGGGTATAGAAGGTCACAGACAGGCCTATAAGACCAATTTTTATACACCAAATTTGGCCAAAATTTCAGACATGTTAGATGAGCGAAACTTTGCGGAGTTAGAGGTCATCTGTAAGTTCATGCCATTGGCCTATCACTTGGCATGGCCTCACTCAAGAGCGGAGTGCGATTATGAAACTAGCGCACTGCTGAACTATAACTTTTTAAATAGTTATACTAGAGAAGGACAGGAAATGATAAAGCACATGTCCTGGAAGTCAGGCGACCGCCTGGCTTATTATTTAGAGCTAGCAGCAATGCTACAGCCGTTGGAACCCTGCTTTCCATCCAAAAAAGGGGTATACGCATGGCAGAATCGGTTTGGATTGGTCCCACTACGATTTAGAGAAGCAGAAGAAATATTGCAAATCGGCAACGACAAATCGCTATTGAAGGACGAAGCCTACAAGGTAAACCCTTACTATTATGTAACCTTTTACTATGTAGGCTTCGAGACTTTGACACTGGGACTGCGGTATCCGATGATGGAAGACGCATCACCGACTGATTATCCAATGACCTACGCACCACGCAACCCGCTCGAGCTCAGACCGGAGTTTGTCAGCAAAAGCTTCCGGGAGAGAACAATTGCTTCGGAGATGCCTGGGTATGCGCTAACTTATACCCCAGCCGGTGAGTTGGTATCTAAAGTGCCATTAAATCGTCCCTCTACTTCCCAAACGACGCAAGCCGGAGGGTCGGGACAGGTTAAAACCCAGCCGCAAGCGCCAGCGCCGGTGGTCAAAGCAAAACAACCAGCTTTGGACACCACTGCTACGCAAGCAGCTGCAGTAGTAGTCGTGGTGCCACCGCCAACGCAACCAGCGGTGGCACAGCCGACTCAGGTAAATCAGGTACAGCAGCCGGCCGAGCCTGAACCAGAAGTCGTCACTATTATGCAATCTGTACCTCCGGCACCAGCTGTTTTGCCAGCTAAAGTAAAGCAGCTTTTGCCGAAGATACAAAATTCAGACTCTGAGTCCAGTTCAGAGGAGGATGTTGATGAAGAAGAAGAAGAAGGCGAAATTCTGGAGTCTGAGGGCCAGACATCAGAGAACAAAGATGCGATGGAGGTCAAAACTCAGAAACAGGCTGTTGAGGAGGAGAAAATCCAGACTCAAATTGATGAAGCAGTGACGAAAATGTCGGGAATTGACGTCAGACTGGAAAAGATGCAAGAGGCATCCCAGGAGATACCCGTGAAAGCCAAAGATCCTAAGGATCATGATAGACAAGCGAAGCATGAGGCCCTACAGGCCAAAATCCAAGAGCAAAGAAGGCTGACGCAGCAGGAATTCCTGCGTCAGAGGGCAATTCAGAGAAAGCTGAAGGAGCAGGCGTTAGCCGATGACAGCTCAGATTCACCTATTGCAGCGACAGAGCTGATGAAGAGGGGAAAAATTGCTGAGGAAGGAATCCCTGGAATTTATTCCCCAGATAAAGTTCAGCAGATGTTAGCTGAAGGTATGTCGGAAAAATTTATCCGACACTTGGCCAGAGAAAAGGTAAGGCATAGGAAAAGGCTAGGTAAGGCCAAAGCACGCAGACTTGCAGCTCAAGGTCAGCAGCAACAAGGAGCGGCCGCCACCGGTTCTGAGAACGATGCCTACGACACGGCCGAGAAGACCACGACCCCGGAATATTCGACAAGTCGGAAGTCGAGAACGGAGACTACTCAAAGTCAAACGAGGTCGGAGACTGCAAAGAGTCAAACGCGAACGGAGACCTCCAAAGGCCAGACGAAATCGGATAGGACAACAGCGTCCACTGCAACTGCTTCGTACACTCAGATGGGAATGGTATCGAAAACTGGCGGAGAGGTTAGTACTTCATCTGGCAAGAGTAAATCCGTGCCTACCAGCTATACCGCAAAAAGTAGTAAACCTGCGGGAAGCATTTTGGTAAAGCCCGATCTTGAATCGGAGGAAAAGTTGATCAAGAAGGTCAAACTGAATGTGGTGGTTAAAAGACCCGAAAGGGAGCCACAGCAGTTTGTCACTCCTGGTCAATTAGCTGAAACTCTGATTGATTATTGGGAGTGGCAACGGGAACAAAGGCGCCTAATTGGGCCGATCTCATTTGAAAATCCAGAGGTCGCCAATTATTTCGCCTTTGACCGCCAAGAACGGCCCATTATTTATAGAATGGTCAATGATGCCATGGCCGAGATCCATGAAAATTACCGCCAACAGTTCGAAATGCAGGGTGGATTGATGTTTGACGGAGAACGGGTCCCCGAGGAAATTTGGGAATGGATTATTTTAGTTCTCATCCCCAGATGGCTTCAGGACTACGACGCTTCAGACCTCTTTACGGCCATTAGGTACGTGACCCTAATGATATTTCTACAGTTGGATTTCGCGCCAATCACGCCAACGGCAATTGGTAGGTGGTATGCCCAGGCGTGTTCGTTTGGGAACAGACAACTAGTTGTTGAAGCCCAGGGAAACCGCGTAGATGATGTCTACATTGCAGCCTTTAATCAGTACATCTTTATGGGCTCGCAGAGGTTAAACCAGATGGGTGTTAAGAGGAAGGCACCAGGCGATGACAGATCGCAAGCTGATAAATATCAGCGAATGACTGCCAAGAGCCCAAGTAAGTTTAAGGTGCCTAGACTCCCTCCGGCTAAGAAACAACCACCGACGACACAACAATCGTCTACTGCGACCAGCCAGAGGTCGTATAGTGAGGCTGCTAGCACTTCTTATAAAAGTCCGCTTTCTCGATCAAAATTAATATCATCAAAATCTCTCAATTCAACTTTCTGGACTCAAAAACCTCAACGCAGCAGCTCCACTAGCAGTGGTCCAACACAAAGGCAGCAGAGGAGAGACGATATGTTCTCAAACCCGGCCCCGTACAGGGCTAGACCGGGGTATGACCGAAGTCAAGTCAGAGGAGGCTTCAGAGGGTGCCCTCAGTGACCCTACAGAGGCCGAGGAACCTGGCAATACCAAGGTCAAGACCCGGATGCACAGTTCCACAATCCGAACTTCGAGCCGCTTGGTAGACGCGGCGGAAGCCAACAAGGCCAAAATCAAGGCCAGAATGGAGGTCAAACCCGAGGCCAACCCGGCCAGAGGGGATACTATCGAGGAAGACCTCGAGGAGGTTACCGAGGCGGCGGGCAGCAGCAGTAATTAGCCGCACAAATTTTGGCCCAAAAATCATCTTTTCGCATTTATATTTTTATTAATTTCATAAAATACAAAAATCCAAAAACACTAATAAAATCACAAAAATCCAAAAAAATCAAAAAAGAAAAAATCCAAAAAAATATTATTTAAATTTTCGGTGCTGCTGGCCATCTAAAATTTTCTTTTCGACAAAACTGGTGCAAAACGCAACCGTAAAAATATTTTTAATTTTTGGCCACATTTTTTGCTCAATTTTAGCGCATTTTTATTTTGTGATATCCGTACATTCCCGCGTCGTCTTGGTTGTATCATAAAATATAATCTCGTATTTTAGTTTAATTTAGAAAAAATAGAGACGCGGGAAAACGATTTGCATGCGGTTAGACCCACAGCCAACAAATTGCCACAGCATGCAGACCAAGCAGCCGAGCCCGAAATCGACCACATTCAGCACCGACCTCACCGTCGTACTCCTTAGGGCAGGAGGTTATTCCATCAACGCCGAGGTCAAAATGGGCGTCACTTGCCAGCCATTGCGGCGAAGCCCTTGGTATTCGTTGTGTCCAACGACCAGCACAGGAGTCCGATTAGGACAGACTGTGAAACGGGAGTCCGAGTGAGACAAACTGTAATATCAGGAGTCAGCTGGAGTAGTAGATTTTTTCTTTTGATTAATTCTTTTTAATGCTGGGGTAACCCGGCCGAAAGTTTTTTTTTCTCTACCTCCCGTAGGTCGGTTTCGACGCGCGAGGGATGTTGGGCACCCTTCTGATGGCAATTCGTGTGGGGAAATCGACATGCAAATCGGACAAATGGACGACCAGTGGCGCAGACATTTGCATAGAAGTGGAGCGCCAAAGAAAGACCAAAAAATGATAGTGAAATCATTGTTCACTATTATCGTATTTTTTATAATATTTTCGTTTACCTTGCTGGCGTCCATTAAACTATTTCCCAGCATTTCGACTTTATTTACATATTTTCAACTGTGGTCTATCCACATTCTTTTTGATATTTCGCTGGAAATATTGTTTAATATATTCGTTCTTTATTTAGATTATTCGCATCGGCAAAGGCGGAGGGCCAGAGGCCCAGGCGCCAGCTTGCACCAAGTAAGCTTTGGGAAACCCTTTAAGGGTTATACTCAAGTAAGTTTATCCCTGAGGGGATTCCTTGTCTCAGCTAGGAGACTGCGGAGCTCCTTGGTGAGGCCCCGCTTTTAGAGTAAAGTTTATCTTTGTTGTTGTAGGTCGGGGATAATCGGACTGTTGCACTATCACTGAGGCTTAGCCAAGGGATTAGTTCTAACAGGTCAGATCAGACCCGAAGCCTCAATCTTTTCTTACGACTCTTAAGGAAAGACCTGCACAACAAAAAAACCTAATTTTATGATGTTGGACTTCCCTCTTTCTCATTGAAAAAATTTCAAAGGTTGTGAAGCAGTACATTCTGGAGCTGAGCAAATCAACACACCTTCCAACTATACATGTGCAGTTCCAAAACATTGAGGAGTAAATTACCTGGAGACGGACACTGTTTTTTGGCGTTTTTCGACACAGAAATCTAACAAAGTTGGCCAAAAATTTTTATACATGAAAAATTTTCCAATTTCAAAACTATGGGGATATGTACCCCCATTTCTTCCTCGCACATGTGTGCTTTTAAACTGCATTGAACTTTTTTACTTAATTTAGTGTCCATAAAACAGGAAACAACTGTGCGAAGTTGACACATAAAATCCAACTCAGTTGTTATAGAGACAATACTACAGCACAAATTTTTCTCAGAACTATATCAATTGTGTGCCACCAATTCAAAACATTAAAATTGTGTAGATGAGAAAAAATCTGCAATTGTGTAATTTAAGCTAGGAATGCGCGCAGGATTGAAAACCTTGTCTGCTTCCCTCCCACATAGCCAATCCTTCTTCCGTCCCGCTGCTGACCTGATCTTCCCGTAACGGGGGATAATATTAACATATTCAGTCTTACATAACATATCGTATAGAACTCCCTCTGTAAGTTTTACTCATTACAAGCTATAAACAAATTTATTCTCTCAATATAGGCACTCGGAATCAAGTTATCACAAGTGTTTGTTGAAACTATTCAACAAAATAGTATCATTCACAACTTTTAGATTTAAAGTGCAATTTAAATTGAAATTTTCAGAAAAAAATGTCGGATGGGAAGCAATTTCACCTATCTCGCCTGCTCCCGTCCCACTTTCAAGGATGTCGTCTTCACTTGCATTCCTGCGACGGAATGCAGGTGGAAGCGGGATCCTATACACACACTAATATAGGCATGGCTGAACCAGAAGCTTATAAGGACATTTTTGTATGCTTTACCCTGTTGTCCCATTTGCAGATGCCCAATGACTGTAACCAGGGCCCAATCGCATTAAAGGGTCTAAGCTCGAGCTCAAAATAATCTCGAACGAAAAAGCGACCGCCTCGGTATCAGTGGTTTCACAATCTCAACGCCGTCGGGATTATATCGAGCGAGCTCGATGTCAAGATATCCCCAGCTCGGGCTGTCGAGTAGCACCAAAATTTTCTCAAAAATTTTTTATGTCTAAGCAAATAAATATGAAAGTTCTGTGATTCCGGAACTATTGGCTGTTTTTTTATAAAATGCTTCCATATAGAAAAGTGGCACAAATCAGTATTGTCGTCAAAATCGTTTATATAGGGCTGTTAGTGTAAAATTTTTTACTCGAAAAATTGTTAAAGGTTAGATCAATATGCTCACAAATTTCCATTCCTATACGATCAGAAAATCGTAAAAATCTGAAATACCACTTACTTTCCACTTTAATTATTTAGAAGCATTTCAAGAAAAACAAACTGTAAGCTTAAACCTCAGTATTAGTTAATCCCGAAGTTAGGATTGTTAGTTAAACTGCAAGAAACTAATCTCGACATTTGCCATTGAAACTGAAGATCAACAATCAGCAATCACACTTTCGAATCGTCAGGAGTTAGAATGCTATTGGTTCAGCATTTCTAATGCATATAATATTCGTTCAGAGAATTTTACTCTGGGGGATGCGCTGCTGAGGGACAAAAAGCACGGAGCTGGAGGAGATACTTTTCACAGACGTGGAAAATTTGGAAATGTGGAAAATGAGAAAGATTGAAAATCCAATATCACAAAGTTGAATTTTTCAAAATTTAACCCAAGTTCTCAAAAATCTAGTCCACCCCGTTTTCTAGCTTGGCAACTATCCGATAGCAAGTATATTCGCCTTTGTCTGCCCCATCGGAACATTTTCAAATAAACTGGTAGTATTATAACTGTTGACTGGTTAGCCGGACAACTCTAATGCTAGTTTTATGTAGCAAAAATAACCTGTCCCGCTAAACCAACTGCTTAGCCTCAATGTTTTGTTGTGCAACCTGACTTGTCAAGAAGTGCGCCTTCAGTGGCAACAGCTTAGCTTAATGAAATTAGACACGAGTCAGACCTCAGTGACAGAACTGCAGCTAAAAATAATTTAGCAGTGAAAAGTTATCGGCATAGCGGATTCGTTTTTGTCGGACCAGATATTTTGTTGCTACCGCTGTGAAGCGCAATGAGTTTTGCATCCCGTTTCATCGTTGATGTTCTTTTGCAAATCTTTAGCGCTTTCGCCCTCATGGGGGACACGCCGTTTCAAATATTGGTGCTTATCTAAATTTAAGGTACTCCTACATCTGTTACGCTGATCTCTCAATGTTGATCTCACGGTCGTTGTCTCCTGCATGTCTTTACTTCGTACAAAAATGACAAAAATTAACAGAAATGCTACACGTACTAAAACCAGCGAAAAT
Organism: Romanomermis culicivorax; assembly: GCA_963922205.1. Lineage (NCBI taxonomy): Eukaryota > Metazoa > Nematoda > Enoplea > Mermithida > Mermithidae > Romanomermis > Romanomermis culicivorax. The sequence continues at coordinate 110,217 of CAWUHX010000141.1, forward strand.
GCATGCACACAAACAAGCAACGGTCCAATTTGCATTTTTATACAGGCAACAGTCGCGAATAAAATTTGATCCCTATAGAAACAAAATTCAAAAGCTAAGAACGGCCGAAAAATTAGCAACAGAGAATAGTGTCTAAAAGTTCGGTGTATACGATAAATTAACAAAACAACAGTTGATGATTGATCAGGTTTGAAAGATCCGGAACACAACGCTCGTGTAGTATATCTCAAACTGGGACAATATACAGTACACCTGACTACAGTATGCTATAACAGAGAACTTTACTTTTGGAGGTCGCAAAACTTTTGCTTGAAAAACTGTGAAATTTGGCCGAAAAATTATTTTTTTGAACTATTTTCAGGTTTTCAAATTTTCCGAATTCCGTACTAGCGTTTCGAAGGCGATAATAATCCGTCGGGTGTTTCGGGTTTTAATGCCACATTTTCTTCTAAATTCGTCGAGGAAATTACGTTGTTTTTAGGCTCTGGTAGCTGATTATTCTTACTATTATTGGACAATTTCCCGTTATAATAGCGCTTTCGACAATTTTTTGGCAACTGCCGTAAATTTTTGCTTAATTTTATGGGCGAATTTAGCGATAATGTTCGACGTAAATTTTTCAAATTACACGGCTGTGACTGATTTTCGTTTTTAATGTTCAAGAGATAATTGGCCGAATTGATGTAACGTACGGTAGCGGATTTCATTTTTCGACCGCTGCGGCTTTTAGGAGCCGCTGCGGCGACCGTAGCTGCTGATGGGACGGCGGAGCGCGTGTCGTGCGTCGAATGAGGCTAAAAGCGAACGAAAATAGAAAAAACACGGATTAGGTCAAAATTTTCGGGTTCAAAAGTCAGTTTTTCCTTAATCAAGAAACTAAACTTCAAATGGGGGCTTGTAAATCAAGAATACGATAGCCAAGTGCCATAGCACGTAACAGATAACTGAAGCAAAGATTTTTTTCGAAGGGGTCAGGATCTGACAATGCAAGTTTTGGTCCGAATATTGGACACGAATGTATGAAAAATACAGTTTTAGTCACAAAAATTCCGCGAAAAAGTTCTGTTTTCAAACTAGCCGTGTTTTGACACATCAAGGAGGAGCGAAGACTTCTTATTCTCAATCGTCAAGAACTTACCGCGCAACTATCTTCGGCGAAAACTGAATTTCTATGATTATTTCTAGCGTAAAATAAATCGTCGCTAGGTTTCAAACGTTCCCTTTTTATATTGTTCATGTAACGGGCATAATTTTCGACGGCCATTTCCGGCATGGCGTATTCGCTTGCTGCCGTTGAAGTCGCCACCGCCGCGCATTGCTTCTTAGGCGATGATGAACCGCCAAAGCCGTTAAAATTTGACAATTGGTGGCTAGAAGAACCGCACGATGCCGCGAAGCTGGCGCACGACGCTGACGTCAACGACCAAGTAGAATTAGAATCGTCGTTAGAAAAAGTTTGGGACAAATTGCGTCGTAGTCGACGTGCAGGTGAAACGACGACGGGACGTTGTTTTGCCTTGGAAAGCAATAGAAAATTTCGACTAAGGACGAAATGTCTCAAAATTAGTGAATAATCTTCTGAAGGTTTGAATTTTGAATTCAAGTCTTCAGAAATAATATGACCTGAAGTTTTAATTCTCCAAAAAATGAAAATTTTTTAGCATGAAGCTCAAACTACACCCTAAAGAGAAGTAAGGGTGGTATTACCCCGGTCGGAAATTCATTTACTACCCTGGTAAAAATGACTTAATGGTCGAGTGAAATGTGAGAAAAATGACTTACTAGTACACCAAAGTACCATTCTGGGTATGCCGATTTAAAGGAAATGAGTCAATAAATATTTTTTAAATGACTACTACTGGGTAGTATTTTTGTGAGTGGGCAGTCAGTTTGAGAAAAACTGTTAGGGTGTCCAAAGTTTTGAAAATGTACAGCGCGGATAATTCTGAAGGGTCAAGTCGGAAAACCGGAACGGCACAGAACAATTTACATTTTATAGTATTTGTATACAGGGCACCCGATAGGGGGTATGGGCTTATTACTCCGGTCTTAGGTCTGGAAATTCATTTACTATCCCGGTAAGAATGAGTTACTTGTCGAGTGATTTGCGACAAAAATGACTTACTGGCACACAAAAGTTTAGGAAGTGTCATAATGGGTAAGCCAATTTGAAGCAAATGAATAAGTGGGCATTTTTAGAAGGACTGCTATTGGCGTGTTTTTAGAGTGCGTGATCAGTACGAGAAAAATACGTTTACGGTGTCCACAGGTTTGAATATGTATGTGCTGCATAAACGATTGTGATGTGTCAAAATGGATAAATTGATAACTGTACAGAACCACTACTTTTTGTAAGAGACAATCCTTTTCGGCTCCGTACGAAGATTTTTCGTGGCATGTTTGTAGAAAGTAGGAACACATTTTGTCGAGATTACAATTTTCTAGCGCCTCGCGCAACAGTATATGTTGTAATTTTTGGGATCGGGCAATCCACCGTTTTCTCCCAAATTGTGCTTCTTTTGGAAAAATGTTCAAACAAAGGGAAAATGTTGAAGATTCGACGTGAAAAACTGTTTTAGTGCGTTTTATAACGTGAACGTTTGAAATTGGCCAAGACTGGGGAATAAGTGATTTGTACTTTGTGCATCGCTGTACACCTATTGTAATCAGTGAGTCACCATAATATACACCTCTTGCGACTTTACACAGCGAGCGAAAAAGAAGATCACGGCGCGGCATGGGAAAAGCACTACCCTTACCAGGCCTGTTGGCAGGGGCGGGGTTGGGGCAGCCATGGCCTCGATGACATGTTTCAAGGGTTGAAAAAACAGAGGTAGATCTTTGGTCTTTTTCTTTAGGGAAAAACACAGAAATGCCAATTTCACAGTAAATGGAGTGAAAAAATGTGTGCCCCCCACCGAAAAAAATTCCTGGCTATAGGCCTGACTCTTACACATACGATTTTACTCCTGTCTATATTTTGTATCTCGGAGACGTCTGCTTCAATGGTAATTTGCATTTGCTTTGCTTATGAAATAACATAGAAGCAAGAAAATTAAGGCAGTAAAGGGCGCAAAAGCTTGTGACAACACCATAGATTTACAGCGAAAAAAAAAGTATAGCAGAACGTTGTGTGCGCACACAACTACCAGATCATACAGCACTCCCCCACGATGTGCCACAACAAGCAAAAAACAGGTCACGGCAAGCAAAAAATGTGGATTTTACCCCTAATCCTACGCATTGGGGATGTCTGATGAAGCTTCTTATACACAGATGTGGAATCAAATGAACAAAATGATGGAAGCATTAAAGAACGAAAAATTCTATAATCGAGATTCAAAAAACTGATTCTTTTCAAAAAATTGGAATTCCAAAAGGTTGAAAATGACAGGATTAATCTTGACCAAGTAACTACGCAAATATTCATCGAAGTTTATCTTTGTAAAATATTATTTTAAGTTTTTGATTGAATCAAGTATCTGCACAAAAGTAAGCTTGAGCATCAAAAAGAGATCTTTTAAGTAAACGAAGGCGGAGAAATACATATCATTTTGACGTAAAAGACGATCTTCCTAAGGCGTATTGAAGTGCTGAAAATTTTAGAACTTTGGCATTTAATTTGTTGAAAAGGAATCTACCTGATTAGGAGTAGCTGACTTCTTATCACTGGATGCTAATTGACGGGTTATCTTCGTTTGTACTGGAGTCCTGTCACGCAGGTTAACGTTTCCAAATTTTTTCTTCAACGACGAAGACGCCGATTTCGTTTGAGCTAATAACGACAGATATTTATACAAAATAATTTTTGGTAGATTGAAGCGCATTTTTTCACATTATACAAATCGTTTAAGCTTTATTTCATACCACTAAATTTTGTAACTCACAGGACGACGCTTTTGATTTTAGATACACGAAATTTGGCGATTGTCCGTTGATGTTCGCGTTAATATCTGCAGCATGTTCGTCCGAAAATTCATTCAAATCAAAGTCGTAACGATCTATATCCGCACCGTCGGCCATCGAGGAACTAAATTTTACCAGCTGTGAGACTAAACGAGGTGCGCAACTGTACAATGCTCTGGTCGAAGCATGTTGCCTTGGACTTTGTCGGACTGAAATATTGAAAAAAATTCAAAAAGTTATTTTATTGGAAAAGTTAAAAACAAGACAGCAAAAATTAAGCAATACGTTAAGAAGTAGAAAATTCAAGTACAACTAAAATCAGTTTGAAACAATTTATAGTAGGAAACAGGTGTTTCTGTCAATTTACCCAGTTCAACTCATTGTAACGCCAAGTTGCAAGACTAACCTGGAACTCTAGCTTTCCATAGTTTCGGTGGCGTTTCTTGAACGATAACGCGCTTTATTTGCGGATCGCTGGCGATTTTAGTCATCAAACGTCTTTTTCGTTCCGAGTCACGTACTTGATGAAATGTTGGCGTTTCGGGGGCTAATTTATTCACCTGACCGTTGGCTTTACCTTTGCCTGGAAAAAACGATAAAAATTCATTCACGCATAACAATTCCTGAAAAAAATGAGATAAAAAGTTGAGCGGCCGAAAAATTTGGTATCACAACTACAGTTTGTATCGTACGCTTACCCACTGGCGTTTTGGACAAATTTTCTTTGGCTTCGAGAACCGATTGACTAAAATTTAAAGACCGTTTTGTTCTAACCGGCTTGCGCATTTTCCGGAAGGTTTCTGCGAAAAAGTGGAAACAATAAGACTGATGAAGCTACCAATATATTTTCACAGCACAAAAAATTTGCATCGTGAAAATTAAACCGATGCCAAATCTAACATTCTTGACACATTTTCAGAAATTTTCGGTTCGTACGCGTAGAGGCCGCTAACTTTGACACATGTTGAGTATTCTACTGAGATAGGCAACTATCGCTAACTTTAAGCGGTATGTATAAATACGATTTAGCGCTAACAAGCGTTAACCTTAACGGAGATATATTAGTTACCCCTTGGATAAAAGATCATTTTCTTGAACATTTCCATATGAATTATGCAAATTGAGAGGGGAAAATACGTTTTCATGCCGACCAGAATAGTTTTTGCCTAGCGATTGAGCTTGGGCTTTGATCCTTCAATGGATCTACTGTGACAATTTTTTTCAATACTTTTCATTAGGGTTGTCAGAGGACCCGGCCTCGGCACCAGGGCAGCTGCCCCGGCGCAGGGCCGGGGCTATGGTTGCCCCGGTTCGGAGCAAGACTACACAAAACTAGTAGTTTCGATAGGATAACAAGCTCGATTTACAATAGAACTGATGTTTAGAATATGACAAGTAAATATTCAGTACTTAGTTTGACAGTAATACTGCTAGGAATCATTAAATTAACGTTCTGTTTGGATGAAAGTGTACATGTTTTCATTGTATCTGAAACTGCACTTCAGCTTCAATACAGATTCTCGATTGATTTTTTCAGAAATCGTACAATTGTTCATTTTTTGTGATATCTCAACTTTCTTCTCGAACTTTTTTCAAAAATTTCTCCCTTCCAGTCATTAGCATGCGTGCTAACGACCAAAAATTTTCATTAGCAGGGCTCTGGTTTCATTAGCACCGTGCTAAAAAACCCTGCAGATGACTCGATAGAAGTGTCTAGGTATGTGTGCAATGCAGTTTCTTTGGGAAAAGAATGAGTTTCTTGATACTTAGTAATGACAGTTACATAAAAATTATATTTTTTGTCTAAAATACTCCAACTCTTTCTAACCTATCAATCGATGCATTATCATAACTGACATGAAATAAAAAGAAAAAGAGTCGCCTTAAAAATTTTTCCCTGAAGTATGATACCACTGGTGACGTATATGTTAGTACGTTATATGTCTGCCCCGGCCCCGACACAGTGGGAAGCTGCATCGGCCCCGGCTAAAATGCTGCCTCGGGACAACCCTACTTTTCATCAGACTCCTCATTTCTCGGTATGTTTTGCATGTGCCGCGACTTCATTTTAAAATGTGTTAGATTGGCGGCTGTTAGTCCACCTTTTTGCATATTGCTCGAATTTCTGGAGACAGTGTCGATCAATTAACACGCTGCAGTCACATAGAGTTGGCCGCCTTCGTGTATCCTTTAGCTTTCATATAAAATGTATATTCTACAATTCCAGATTGTCTGTCGTTTAAATCTGGATCGTAATGATATCTTCACAATGAATAAATCAAGCCGACCTGATTAGCAAGTGAATAAATGCAACAACCTGTAAAATCTACTGCGTTTGTGTTATCGGCCGCGGAATCGTTGTTGTTTGACTTGATTTTTGCCGGGCGACCCAATTTCAACTTTTTGGCGCCGCTGGACGTAACGGTAATCAACCGATGGTGTTTACTAGGACCCATAAAACTACGGCTACATCGGAATGTCCGGCTGCCGCTGAGAAGTGAAAAAGTGCGAACTTTTATCGATGTTTTTGGTTGGAACTTTCTTGAATAATATGATATCGCTTGAAATTCTTGAGATATAGAAGCTGTTGTAAAATTTTTTCAATTTTATAATTTTACCTCTGACTGAGAGACGTTGTCGACGACAAAGCCGATTGATCTTCGCCTTCCTCGAAGTCCGATTCATCGGCCTCTTGTTGAATCGATGACAATGTATTGGCGGAATGTTTAACGGTTTGGAGAACAGGATTACAAAAGGCGGCGTCAACTTTTTGCGGGCTGGGGACGACTAGTGGTTCGTAAAATGGGATTTCGGTTTCGAGAGAGCTGTATTGTTCCAACTCTATCGGTATAGGTTGATTTAAATCTTCGTATAACCGTGTCAAATGGCGCGGAACTGAGTCTACGAAGCTACAAAAAATGATCAAATAATCCATGATATTCTTATATTTAGAATAATCAAACTTCTAAACTCAAATTTTCTGAAATTTCTGAAATTCGAATAACTTACTTTTCAAACAGTTCTTCGAAAAATTCTCGGAGAACTTTTGCATCGCTAATGAGTGATATTATGCCCAATAAGCTGATAATCTAAAAAATTAAAAAATTCCATTACGGGCGGAACAAGCAAAAATTTAAGAATCATCAAGACTGACGAACAAGAATACAAAACTATATTTTGGTCCTGTCTCGATCTATTACCGTGTCGAGCAAATTTTCGTCTAAACTTGTTTCTTTGTCGTTCTCGATGCAATAAACGTGTAAAAAAACTTGTAATTTGTACCTGGAAAAGAAACATAATATAAACTTTAAATTTTACAGTATGAATCATGTACTCGTCGATTTTTTTGGCTAATGGCACTCGAGTTTCAAATTGTAAATATTTATCGGCCATTTTTGATGCCGGTTGCAATAGACAACGCTTCAATAAATCACGCACCGATTCCTTGAGAATAAAAATCATCAAGTTTACGATAATTTCGAAAATTAATAAATAGATTTCTTACTTCTACTCTATCTTTCCACGTTTCTTTAGCAAAAAATGCGCGTAATGAAACAATTATAACGTAAAAAGCATCTATCGGAGGCTTTGAGTTAATTAAATCATCGTAAATATTTTTCATTTTCACAATAAGATCATTTTCATCCTCGACATCTGAAAAAAGTCGAAAAGACGATTACGTATATTTGTAATACGAAACGACCTAAAATAAAAGCGAAACGTAAATGCTAAGAAGAAAAAATGAAAAAATAAACTTCAAACAAAGATGGAATGCAAAAAAGATTATGATATGGGAGGTACGCAGAATAAAACCGGACAAACGGCAAAAATAAATCAACAAAACATTGATGAAAACTCACGAATTTCTATGACTACCACTTCAGCTCGGCTTTCTAGCTTCTTCCTCCTGGCAACTTGAGCTTTTCTAACAGCATCACGCTGTTTCATGGACAAAGTGGACAAAAATCCGTTGGGGAAAGCGCTGCGACTGTTGGACGAAGCTGACGCTGCGTCTTCGCTATTGCGGCGTCGACAGAACACATTTTGCAATTTCCAACATTTGCCGTTTAGTGACGATTTGGGCGGGAGAAGTAAGTCACCTATAAATCAAAAATGAAGTGATGGTATTCAACTCTTTAAAATTGAAAGAATCGTGTGGGATCCGTCTTGAGCTGAATATTTTAGAAAGATCACAATGAAAGATGACAAAAAATACAAATTTAGCTGAAATTTACTGATTAACATTTCTCGTCGAAATATATAAACATGTTTCACGGTCAAATATTCTCGCATATACTGGGTGAGCCAAAAAAGGCGAGCGGTACTGACTTTCATTGTTTCCGAATGGATAAAGCTTTTTTAATTCGGTTTGTTGTCATCGATAGGTAAAGCATCTGGCATAAATACTAGAAAGTTTCAGCTATATTGCTCATTTATTGATCGACTAGAATCAGAAATACTAAATGTCGATTTTTTTGCAAAAAAAAAACAGAAAAAATTGAATAAATCAACATGTTTTATAATAGAAAAAAGTAAAATAGATCCAATCATAAGAACCATATAACAGCTGAAAACTACAAGAAAGCCGTTTAAATGAGTCCTTCTTTCTGTTTTAATACTAATTTTAATCGTTTTTCGAACTGGTGAATGGCAGAATTGATTTTGCTTTTTTTTCCAATTTCAAAATGAAAGCTCTTGATTTTGGATATTGAAACAAGAAACTGATGACTTTAAATCACGAGTAAATTTCAAATCTGAGTGATTTTTAAAGTATTCTTAGGTTTGAACAACATTACGAAACTTTTTTCACAATAGCAGAACTTTTACTTTGATTTCACAATTTTTACTTCTTGAAAAATTACGACTTCTACAAAATTTATGTTTATGCAGAAGCCATAATAGCTAGACGCATAAAAGTTAGCCCTTACAAGAAAGATAAATATGGGATTCTAATGCACAATCTGCATTAAAAAAGCTTCATCCGTTCGAATGCTATGGAAGTCAGCATCGGTCGCCTTTTCTTGGCTCACCCTGTATTATTATCGTATATTGATGAACGGAAAAAATTATCCAAGGGGTTTATCAAGCCACTCCAGCAACCGAAGTTGGCAAAACAGCCAAATTGAACTTTGGCAACGCCTTTTTACCAAGTACTGAAAGAGCCATATTTGGTTCGAATTTCTAGAGTTATTTTTTTGCTTAAAATTCAATCTCACTTTTTTCAGACTTGATTTTCATTCTGGAAAGTCCAACCTATGTGAATTACGACGACGAGCTTTCTTCGCAGCTCCTAAGCCATATTGCGCCAACCTAAAAATGTAGAAAAATAGAAAACGTTACATTATTTACGTTGAAATTTTCCGAATTATTGCAGATGTTCGGGGTTCCCTCAAAAAGGTTCGATCTTAAAGGCCATACCTGTAGTTGGGTGGGTAGATTGAGATGATTATCCATCAAATTCCAATCATCGTAGTGCAGTTGTCTTCAACTCTCCCCCAATTTGAGCTACCTCCTGTCAGTGGACCAGAAATTAACAAAAAAACAGGTATTTGACTCTTCAGGACCAGCAGAACAGTGACTTACTATATGATCATTCTAAAGACCAGGTATTCACAATTTAGATACCTATGAGACTAGTGATTTAATGCATGATCATTCAAAAGATAAGCTATTTATTATTTGGACCTTCACACCTTTCATTTACTATGCATGAAAATTCTGAGCAATCACTGAGCTTTAAGGTTTAATATGGTTGTGTTGTGACAAAAAATATTAAAAGCAGACTTTTGTTAAAATGTAGTACTGCAAGACAAGTAGACGAAATCGGTTTGTTCAACTTCATCATCCAATTTTTTTCATTTCTGGTCTTTTTTTTGCTAGACTGGGTCATCAATACGCAAATAATTGGCAGCAAGCCAGGCTTTTGCGTATTCGCCAACTCTAAATTGTTGCCAAGGAAGAAAAACCAGTAACGACTGCCAAACAAGAAGAACAGTAAAGGCGTGACGAACAAGAAAAAATAAAATCACGCGCGGTTTTGATTTACAAAAAATTGCTATATCATGATTTTGGAATTTATCATCACCTAAAACTTGGACCTTGTGCACCTATGTCGCCATTACTCCTGAAGCAGCGAATCATGAATTATGAGCGTGTTTTTTCAATTTTTTGACAGAAAAATGCCTTTCTTGCTGGGCTGCCTCTGATGATTTTGGAAAAACGGCGCCCACTTTCGCAAAATTAGTGTTATTGGCTGAAAATAATTTTCAGGTGCGAAAAAATTTTTGGGCTCTTTCGCAAAATGGCGGAAATTTTTTTTTGGGAGTTTGAAGTCGAAAATTTGCATTTTAATGCATATAAAAAATTTCAAAAATTCTAATTATCATTTTTTTTCTATAATCAAGCTCAGGCGCGCCCACTAGCATATCTACTTTACTAACTAACTAAGATTCAGTAGTTGTCATCACCTAAAATGTATTATCTCAAGCAGCGTCTTCTTGTGCCAATTGACATAAGAGGCCAAAAAAATTTGTGCGAGAAAATTTTAAAAATTTAAATTTTACTTGTTAAAGTTGTTAAAAATATACTCAAAACAGAGAAGTTCATATTTTTCTTTTATTTGCGGCTACGAATATCTTTCTAGCAAAAATGTGAACAGGTTGACAATTATTTTTGTTGATAATTTCGCTAAATTTTTTCAGAAAAACGATTAAAAGTTAGTTTTCTTGTATTTCATTGAAGTGGCACTTTTAGACAAATAAGACGGAATATCATGGTTTTTTGAGGAAAATAGTGAAAAGGCTTGCAAGACTAATTTATTCGGGGCATTGCGTCGGTTGATATTCATGTTTTTTTAGCTTATTTGAGCATTCTAATATATATCTGAAGCCAGTGATACACCGACCATAATTATACATTAGATTAATTTCAAGTGATCTAGAGTATAAATAAGCGCGGCAGGTGTTTTATTATAGTTCCAAATATTAGTAATGCCGGTGCGCAGCACCGGAAATTTTTTTGCAGTTTGATATTTTAGAACGCTTGAAAAATAATTTTTCTAATTTTTCAGTGACTCCAGTGAGTTTTCAGTCGGGGAATTTTGCATTAGGAATGTCGTTCCAAGTATTGAAGTACCTACTACAAAAATCAAAGGTCTTAAATTAGTTTTTAATAAGGCAGTTCTTAGTTGGTACTCATTTTTACGGGATCACTATTGAAGAAAAAGTCAGTTTGATTTAGACAGGATTGACCCTGTACGATTTGAAACATCGTAGTCAAAGCATAACAAGTGTTTCAAGCCCAAAATGTTTAGGCATTGACAGGCTTGTAGCAGACAACCCCATAGGGAGGGGTATGAGGGGGGTATTACCCCTACCTAAAGTCCTAAAATTTCATCACTGGGTGCCTAACTACGAGGTAAAATGAAGTATTTAATAGTCATTTAGCTACACTACCCCCACAAATTTTCAAATTTACCCCTACCTGAAAAATCTAACCTTGGGGACCTCTGGCTTGTAGGTAGGGGGGTTGAGGATCCATGGCCCCCTCGAAATGTTTCAAGTATTAGAAAAGGCGAAGGTGGGACCTTTGGATTTTTTTCTTCATGAAAAAGTCAAGTCAGAAATGTCAATTTTACAGTGAATTAAGTAAAAAAATGTGTGCCACCCGAAAAAAATTCCTGGCTACAGGCCTGGGCACTGATCATTAAATAGATTAGATTTAGAGAAAAATTTTGTTTGGCGAATGTCCTCTGGACCTTTTAAACAAATTCTATATCGGAGGAACAATGGGGATTCCATACAGTTGAACAGTATTCAAGGGGGCAAGTAAACTGAAAAGGTACGTGTACGATTTTACATGTCCCGTGAGGTGAATGCTTTCATTAGTAGATAGCTTTGACTTTACGCTTTCTCAACGACGTAATTTAAGTGATCCCGAAAATTTAAATTTTGTGAAATAACAATACCTAAGTCTTTAACAGAAGGATTTTCACCAGGGATAATAGACTTTCCCAAAGTATAGTTATTTTATTGATTTGAGGGACCCATAAACAAAACGCTGTTTTTTCAGCAAAAATTTCTATTTGTCACTCAATTGACCACTTAAAAATGAGGTTCAAGTTGGACTGCAGAGTATTTCTATTTAGTGATATGTTGAAGATTTTAACATCATCAGCAAACAAAAAACATTGGATTTGAGACAGGGTTTTTTTCTCCATCTGCACTGTTCGGAAATGACAAATTTTTTTCCGTACACGCAAATTTTTTCCGTTCCAACTTGAAATCATTTGAAAAATGCGCGAAATGGGCGAAATGATTACAAAGAAAATCTTCAATCTCAAGTCAACAACATTATTTTAAAATGATTCAGCAAAAAAGTAATTGCTGTTGGCATTTCTATGATTAGAGCTAAAGATTTATAGATTTCAATTGATTCAATTTCTAGATTTTGATATTCTAGAACGCTGAAAAATAAGTTTTTTCAACCCTTATCCACCGTTTTTTTCCTCAAAGATTTTTTTCTACATGGGAACCATATTTAAAACTTTTTTCCTCATTTTTTTAAAATTTTCCATATTTTTAAAAACGTTCATAGTGTGGCCCCGAGTACTTTTCTCTGCATTTTGAGAGCATACCCGAACATTCTGATATTTTCGGAGTCGGTAAGTAACGAAAATGAGGAAAAAATAAAGTTCCAGTTAGGTTAGCCACATTGAGGAGATGATCGACACATTGGTTGGTGTTCTACAACAGTTAAAAGCATATTAACGGTGGATTTTTCATGAATTTATCTACTGTTAAACATTTATGTAATTCCGATTAGAGATATCAAAAAGTTTATCCACTTCTTATTCCCGCACGGAGCGCTGGAAAATTTTTGAGTTTTTTCATTCCAAAACTCTAGAAAATGAATCTTCATAACGTTCAAGTTTAAATTAAAATCAAAGATGAAATTGTAATTTGCTTCTCGCGCCGGAAAAATTTGAGATTTTGACATTCTGAATTGCACTAAAATGCATCTGCTTATCTGTGCCAACAGCAGAAACGCCCAAAAAAAATTCCGTTCTGTCCGGAAAATGCCCAAAAAATTTCTGCACGGCCAAAAAAATGTCCGCACTGTGCGGAAAACCATAATTTGAGATTGTCAGGAAGATCATCTATATATAAACAGTGAAAAATAGTAGGACCTAAGACGCTTCCCTGGGGACATTACTAGCTACGTCTGCTACTTGAGAGATAGCATTATCGATGGAGATCGTTTGAGTACGTGCAGAAGGGAGGACCATTATCCACTTTGACAGAAAACCGTAACCGTATTATATCTCAGAAATAAAATTTTCTCGGCAGTTTTTTCACGATTTAGTGAATGATCAATTTATCGACATCGGCTGATAATTTACTATTTTGAATATCGACACGACCGATGGTTTTTTTGGGTGACCTATGGTCTATTATATCCTATTTTCTATGGCAATTCTTGCATTAATGAGCCATGCATGTGGTCATTTACTGGACAAATGTAAATCTTAAGTCTTTTGGTCACTTTTTAAAAGTAAAATGTTGATTATAATGACAATATGATTTTTTTCTTTCAATGTATTATGTCACAATGGGTGATGAATAATTTTTAGCCTTAACTTGCTAAAAAAGTGTGCTTAAATCGTCCAATTTCCCTGATTTATGAATAATGATCCAACAACATCCTGTTAAAAACCAATGATATAGTATCAAAAACACCTTTTCGATAAAATAATGTTTCATATTGAGCGTTCCAACAAAGATTGAAATTTGAGTCGTAGAAAGTATAAGCATATAAACAAAAAAGGTAATTTATTGAAATGATAGGACTAGAAAGCAAGCATATTTCTTCGATTTTCTGTTGGCCTATGCATAAGACTGAGTTATAGGCTTACTCAACTAAGCTTTAACAGCATTCACACCAAAAAGTTGTGTGGTAAAACCTTTGTGTAAATAATATGGTAATAGAAACACATTTAATCATTCTTCAATTTACAAGCACTTAATAAAAAACACACAAAAATTAGTATAAACGGCCCTAGAATTTTCAGTGTTATATCTTTTCTGTTATGTATATTTTATACGTGCACGTGTTAAACGGGTGTCAGCCATACATGCACATAGAGGGTAGGGGGGTAAAGCCCCATATCTGAGACCCTGGCCACCTCCTGGCTTAAAAAAAATCGTCAAACATCCCCCTGAACTTTTTTTAAGAAAGTTTTTTTGATGATTTTTGTGCATATTTTGTATGAAAAACAAGCTTTCAGAACTTTTTTTTTGTCTTTTTGGCTTTGAGGCACTGTAAGTATGAAAGTGTAAACCAATTGGATGTGTAAACCGGTAAATGCAGAAAAAGCCACCCATCCTCGTACACTCCGTGCACAGCCATTAAAATGGATTTCATTTTCAAGATGACCATGACAGGATGGGCGCTAAACGACCGCCCACGTGGCTCCGCTGCGCTCCGCCTTAAGCCTAAACCTTAAGTAGGTAAATGACAGGCAATAAACTGTAGTTCCCGTTGCTTTGGTGCAGATAGTCATCTTTACACTAAAATCAGTTTACAATACTTAATTCTTAGGCTCAGGCGTGTTCTTGTTCAATGTTAATTTTATCGAAAAATAACGCAACTTTTCGTATTGAAATCGGTCAATCTTCAGCAGCTTCCTGCGCCTTCAGAAACCGTTTCTGCTAATTCAGAATAGATGAAACATGATCAGCATAATTTTCTGAATAAGATAACTTAGCCCTTACTTTTTTCTAATTTTTCCGAGTTTGAGTGGTTGGGTATAGAGTTGATCAAGGTGGGTTCCGACATTTGGGTATAGGATTCGACCAAGTTTGGAGAGTAATCCCCCCAATGCATATGATATGTACATAGGAACAAATTCTTCGCGCTGGTCAGGGGTATAATAATAATTATTTTCTATCAGGCGAGGCCGTTAGCATATCTACTTCCACTTACTAATTAATTATCAACAGTTTCTATCAATCAAGCTAGCTCGTCTCATTTTCTAATCGTTAACAGTCAGTATTTCGCCGAAAAAAAAAATTTTTTCATCAATTCTCTCAATTTTTTCTCTCGATGCTTGAAATTTTTCCAACATTTTCAACATGAACTTTTGGGTTTATTGAAAATGCAAATTGAAGACATCATTCTAGACTGTGATTTTAGAACTTCTATTCACGAATATCCATTGGAGAGATTTATTTTCCACCATTTTAGAATATAAGAATTCGAGAATCTTTCCAGTGCTCCACCCCACAATGGGGAACAAATTACACTTCAGCATCCGATTTTGATTTATTGGAACGAGTATATTTTACCCTAAAATATTAAGGTACTATTGAACATATTAACAAGCAGAGAGAGGGATCAATGGCTCGTACAAAATCCAGAAAAGCTTCGACCGCCATCCAATGGACAATCAACAATCATCAAGTTAATGATGTGAATTGTACAATTTCTGCGTCTATTGTTCAGGATAATGACAGAGCAATATTATGCGACTATTGCAACAATTGGTTCCATTGCAAGTGCGCCAACATCGCGTATCAAGTTTATGATTACTTAAAAGCGTCAAATCAACCGTCGTTTTGCCCGTCATGTTTACCTGCAGTCAATCAATTTCTTAAATTGAACAAACGGTTTGATGACTTGGAAAATTGTATCGCTAGCCTTGAGAAAGAACTTGTTGCTAAAATTACAGGCCTAGAACAAAAATTAGCGGCTGCTCAACAAAAGAGCACAGTGCCTCCAGTTTATTCGACTGACTTTTTAGTTTCCATTGGAAAAAAAAACCTTGGAAGCTGAGGCAAAGAAGGATACAGCCATCTTTCTTAATTTTAGAACTGATGACAATGATGACCTATTGAGTGAAGTTAAGGACTTTGCAAAATCACTCGGTTTCGATCCGAAGGAGATTATCAGCACCAAACACTCTGGTCCGGAAGTTACCCGTAATAATGTGACATTGCCGAGAATCGTGAAAGTTAAATGTGCATCAATTACTGTATCGAAATTATTGAAAAATGACCTGATCAAGAACGTAAACATGTCGCAAAAGAATATCGAAAGAAATGAAAAAATTCGTGCCCATCGGGATTTGACCTTCGCTGAACAATGCAGGGCCAATTATTATGCAAACAGTTGAAAGAAAAGCAGGATATCGGCAAAAATTTTTGGGCAATTGATTATACTAGAGGTGTACTTTTTAAAAGAGGTAACAAAATTTATCGTGCATCAGAAGCATTGCAGATTAAAGCTCTGAAGACTGAATATTCAAAAACTGAGGAAATTCATTGTCTTTTATTCAATTCCCATAGCATAATGAACAAATTAACTGAATTTACAGATCTACTCAATACTTGTCATTATGACATGATTTTCTTAACTGAAACGTGGTTATCAGAGTGTTTCCAGATGCTCTCATTTGTCAAAGTTCTGACTATTGTATCTTACACTGTGATAGGATAAATCCGACTGGTGGTGATGTTGCTATTGTTTCTCACAAAAAGTTAAACGTGAGTTTTGTAAATATTCCACACGAACTTTCTCTACCTGAAGTACTAGTTGTTGAAACAACCTTATTTTCGGATAAATAAGATTCATTTTGTTCTACAGGCCACCTAGAAATGATATCAATATATTGAATAATTTAGCCAGATTATTAGAAACCCTTGTGTTGGATAATAATAAATATATACTATCTTGGGTGACTTCAATTTTCCCTTGCTGAAAAATTATGGCTACCAAGACAAAATGGACCATCTCTCTAAAGTCATCAATAATAGTTTCTTAATTTCGGCATTTGAACAATTAGTGCTTGACCCTACTCGAGGAGAAAATTTTCTTGATCTGGTGTTCTGTAATTATCCAAACTTGATAGGCAATGTTACTGTTGTGGAAACCTTTTCTACCAGTGATCACAATATGGTTAAATTTGATATTCTTCAGAGACTAAAGCATGAGTCATGGTTGAAGGATATATCTAATGTTCAACCTTATGATTTTATTCATGCTGATTATCAATCTCTCAAGATCATACTAGCAAAGGTGGATTGGAATACTCTTTTCAATAATTGCATTGCCCCCAATCATTTTTATCAAGTCTTCCTAAGAGTTTTAGCAGGTTTTATTGATGAATTTGTACCAAGAAGAAAGGAACAGATAAAAGGGGAAAAACCACCTTTATTTTTGAGAAGACTAAAAAAGAGAAAACGTAAATTGTGGACTATATATGCCAACAACAGAAATACTGAAAACAAGAACAGGTTGAAATTAATTTCAAAGAAACTTAAAAACGAAAGGAATATTCATTATGCTAAGAAAGAAGAAACTCTATTGAAATCCCCCTCCTTAAAAAAGTTTTATGAATTCATCAACAGTAAAACTGTAAAGTGAGAAATGATCCCTACATTGCATTATCATAATATTCAAGTTAGTAGTGACTTTGACAAATGTGATATTTTCAACAAATATTTTGCAACTGTCTTTACTGTTGATGATGGAAAAAGTCCTCCTTTTCGTGGTAAAGGATTTGAATACAATCTCAAGTCAGTTAACTTTGATTTCATGAAAGTTTTGTTGACACTGAAAAATCTAAAACCTATATTTCCCTTGGAGCTAATGGTCTGCGTGCCTACCTTCTGAGAAAGTTACACCTTATCTTGCTGAACCTCTTAGTATTATCTTTGAGGTTTCTTATAGGACTGGCACATTACCTGATTTATGGAAAACATCATACATTGTTCCAATCTTCAAAAAAAGGGGACCGTGGCAAAGTTGAAAACTACAGGACCATATCACTTTGTAGTGTACCATGCAGAATCATGGAAGGAATAATTAATAAGGATATTGTTGGTCATTTTGACAGATATGCCTTATTCAGTAGTAGGCAGTTTGGATTCAGAAAGAATAAATCATGTGTCTTACAACTTCTTGAATGTAAAACAAAGTGGGTTAAGAAGTTGGATGATCAAGTTCCTGTTGATGTTGTATACATTGATTTTAAGAAAGCATTTGATACTGTCTCACGTTCAAAGCTCTTACAAAAACTAAAAGGATATAAAATTGATAAATTCACAATGAATTGGATTTGTGACTTCCTTACAAATAGGACTCAATTTGTAAAACTAAGTAATACCATTTGTGCTCAAACTCCAATAATTAGTGGTGTTCCTCAAGGAATTGTGTTAGGTCCAACATTGTTCCTGATATTTATAAATGATCTGAGTGATATAATTAAAAGTGATCTCTATCTATTTGCAGATGATGCTAAAATTTTTAATGATACATGTAATACAGTATTAATCCAGGAAGATTTAAACAGTTTCTATAATTGGTCTGAGGAATGGCAACTTAGTATGTCATTGCCTAAATGCGCAGTCTTACATTTGGGGAAAAATAATCCATCAAATCAGTACAAAATTGGTGAATGTGATCTTGATGCAGTCACTGAAATGAAAGATCTTGGTGTTTATGTTGATGAAAAACTCAGTTTTGTTCCGCACTGTGATTACATGATCAAGAAGGCTTCTAGGCTATCAAATCTAATTTTTAAATGTTTCAACTCAAATATAAATGAATTAAAAATCAGGGGCAATTAAAACTTTCTCTATCTATTTGCAGATGATGCTAAAATTTTTAATGATACATGTAATACAGTATTAATCCAGGAAGATTTAAACAGTTTCTATAATTGGTCTGAGGAATGGCAACTTAGTATGTCATTGCCTAAATGTGCAGTCTTACATTTGGGGGAAAAAATAATCCATCAAATCAGTACAAAATTGGTGAATGTGATCTTGATGCAGTCACTGAAATGAAAGATCTTGGTGTTTATGTTGATGAAAAAACTCAGTTTTGTTCCGCACTGTGATTACATGATCAAGAAGGCTTCTAGGGTATCAAATCTAATTTTTAAATGTTTCAACTCAAATATAAATGAATTAAAAATCAGGGCAATTAAAACTTATGTTCAACCAATGCTTGAGTATGGTAGTCCTATTTGGAATCCTTCTCTAATAGGTGAAATACAAAGGGTAGAGAAAGTTCAGAGATGGTTCACAAAACGATTATATGGTTTTAACTCTAGGAATTATCAAGAAAGACTGGATTCCGGCAGTCTGCATTCTCTTGAATTTAGGAGAACTATAACTGATTTATGCTATGTTTATTCTATAATCTGTAACAGCATTTTGGCCTCAAATAATTTTTTTGTATACAGTAATTTTAATTATCGTGTTAACAACCCATATAAATTCTATAAGACAAATTTTGAACATGATTACTCGAAACAGATTTTTGTAATAGATATACGTGGAATATGTTACCTAGTCAAGTTACATCTGCCATTAATGTTCATGTATTTAAAAAATGATGCATTGCGTTTTTGAGCTTATATCCACATGATACTAATCGCCTTCAAGCTCGTGATAATATTTTTTTCTTTATTCTTTTCTGAATTTATTTTTTCTAATGACGAAAAAATTATCTAATTATTTAATATTTTAGCTGAAACTCTCAAATTTTTTCAAATTGGGCTTTTTCAAGCAGTTTGATACTTGAGAAAGCCAACCAGCTTATTTTCAAAGCGCGGAACGGCCCCTGCAGAAAAATTCTTCCTACATCAAGAATCGAACCTGGTCCACCAGCCTATGGACTTAATGCGTATATCACTACACAATTTCCCCAGAAAGTATCAACACTATATTCCTTTGAAATGGGCGCAGCTGCTGTACCCTAAGCCTAAGGAAAATTTTGAAGGAAAAATAAATGTCTACTCACTAATCACAGAAATCGACGAAAATCGAAATTATTAAAATACTAAACTCAAATTACATTTCCAAATTCGTTGACTTTTTACGATAAAGGATAATATTTCCAACATGGTCTGAAAATTTGCATAATGTATATATATGTATAAGTCTGAAAATAGTTATATGTGAATCCAGGGCCGTGCACAAGGGGGGGGGCGGGGGGCGGCCGCCCCCCCCCCCCATTGAGGCGGTAACTCTAAACCGAAAAGATGCATTTTGGCGGACTTTAAAAGGTCAAAATCTCAAAATTTTCCGGCGCTTCGCGCCGGTCATAGGTATAATTATAACTATATTCTATCAGGCGCGACCGTTAGCATATCTACTTCGACTTACTAATTAATGCTCAACAGTTTCTATCAATCAAGTTAGCTCGTTTCATTTTCTAATCGTTTACAGTCAATTATGTCGCCGAAAATAGAGATTTTTCATCAAGTCTCTCAATTTTTTCTCTCGATGATTGGAATTTTTTAAACGTTTGCAATCTGAACTTTTGCGTTTATTGAAGGTGGAAATTGAAGACATTACTCTAGAACGCGATTTCAAAACATTTGTTCGCGAATTATCTGTTGGAGAGATTTATTTTTCAACGTTTTAGAATACAAAAACCCGAAAATTTTCCTGGTGCTAACATGCTGGAATGGGAGGCAAATTACGCTTCATCAGTCTGATTTTAATTTATTTCCCAACGTTATGAAGGTTCATTTTCCAGCGTTTTAGAAAGTGAAAATCAAAAAATTTTTCCGGCGCTCCGCGCCGGACCATTCTATAGAACACCAATGTATTCTTCATGAGCTCATTTTGACTAACATAACCAGAATTTTCTCAATTTTTTTCCTCATTTTTGCAGGTTTCTGACTACAAATACAACAAAATGTTTGGGTATGCTCCTAAAATGCATAAAAAAGCATCCGTAGCCACATTATAAGCGTTTTTAAAAATGTGGAAAATTTTTGGAAAATGAGGAAAAAAATTTTGGGCCCGGTTCTCATGTGGAAAAAAATCTTCGAGGAAAAAAAACGGTGATGCACACACAGTATATCCGCGTAGGATCAACATTTTCTGGGGCTATTCAGTGAAAAAATCTAGTCCGCCCCCATGAAAAAATCCTGCGCACGGCCCTGTGTGAATCTTATCGCAAAATACCCTGCAGAATTTGAATCGATCGTTCAAATTTCGTCATTTTTTCTTTCCGCGCTTCCATTTTACCGGTCCTAATTAAAGAATAACTATTTATGGTATAAACAGTATATTTTGCCCAATTTATTTCCCAACGTTGTGAAGGTTCATTTTCCAGCGTTTTAGAAAGTGGAAATCCAGAAATTTTTCCGGCGCTCCGCGCCGGACCAAGAACTAAATAAAATTAGATGATTGTAATCGGAACCACAGAAATGTTAATAGCATACATGTAATTGGGGGAAAGTGCTATGGGAACCCCCCTGAAATCAAACATGTAACGGAGCTCCGAGGTCTGGGCGGGGGTCGGAGCACTTTTTTGGGGCCGGGGGTCAGTAATCCCAAAATTTTGGGAGGAGGGATCTCTGAAGGAAAAAAATTTGATTTTTCCCATGAAAAATGTCCGAAAAAACGGTTTAAAAAGTAGTAATTTTTGTCTAAAAAATGATAAAATATGTAGTTATGGCGCGAAGCGCCGAGAAAATTGACGTTTTTGACCATTTTTTGTTCAAAAATTGACATTTTTCATGGAAAAAATGACATTTTTCAGTATTTTTCCGACTAAAACTATGGGTGTCCCTAGGGCTACCATATGGCTAGCCATTGGGCGACCGCCCCCCAGGATTTTCCAATCCTATGGCTAGCCATATGGTAGCCATAGGGACCCCATACTTTTTGTCTGAAAAATACTGAAAAATGTCGATTTTTGAACAAAAAATGGTCAAAAATGTAACTTTTCTGGGCGCTTCGCGCCATGAATACATTTTTTGGCCTTTTTGGACAAAAGTTATTATTTTTTGATTTTCGGATTTTTTTTCGTGAAAAAATCTAATTTTTTTCCTTGAGAGACCCCTCCCCAGGGTTGGCAAAAACCAAACTTTTGAAATTTCGAAATTTTGGTTTTTAGTGGTCTTTGGTTTTTAATGGCTTTTTGGTTTTTCTATGGTTTTTAGTGGTTTTTTCTGGTTTAATTCTTTAAAATTTTTGGTACATCGAAATAACTATGTAAAAAACTGCTGGAAGCTCCCTGTATCATCTAAGACTAGTCAGGTAGCCTTAAAATGGCAGCTAGAAGTATTAATCTTACCCGAAGTGTCATTATTTTATGCTATACGAAATCCCTATTATAGCAATAGAAAATACAGTAATAGCAGGCACATAAAAAAGGAACGATGAGTGAAGAACATAAGAAAAGTAAAAATGGAACAGAGCATGCGATTTGTAAGGGACAAATTCAAGGAAAAGAAGAAAAATTATAAATAAAGGGAAATATACAATACCCAATGTATGTAATCAAAATTCATAAAAAATCAACCACAGAATTGTATCAATGCATCACATATATATATTACATAATGCACAAGAAAGCTGAAATGAGACATCTTTTAAGTATACCTTTTTCGATAAGAGGGTTTTAACTTGATAGATTATTACATATGTTATTAATATTACAAACTGCAGTTGAAAGTCACACATAGACATTTCAGATGTTTCCAAATTTTTGCTTTTCAAACCTGTCTGTAACTGCAGCAAATCGGTCTTATTATAAATACTATCCTCGCTTGCATGATAGATACATATTTATGTACGATTTTTTTCTACCTAGTAGTGACGTCAAGTCACATAAAAATGAGCCACTCAAAAGCTCTTCTCTTTGTTAACCTACAGTATGCTTAGCTGAACTGCACAAAATTTTATTATTGTTGTCTCATTTGTATTTTGAAATTTCGAGCCAAGAAAATTAAAAAGCTTACCGTAACAATGAATTCAGGATTATTATACTCAATCATATTTTGTAAAATTTTGATGATATGGATCAATGGATGTCACCCCGTATGGTCGGAGTACTCTACGAAAGATTTAGCGTCCAATTTTTACTCATGTACTAAATGTGTGCTTGCAAGATGGATACAAAGGAAAGGATATCGATTGATTAATATCACATCTTTTGTGTGCGAAATGTATCATAAAAATACGACTTTTTTCTACTTTGCAGTGAAGTCAATTCAACTAAATTGATTGTTTTGATAATTTAGATAGACACCGATACATGCCTAGAAGATCGACTAATGTGAAAAAACAGTTTCTCAATGATTTTGGAAAAAAAACCAAAAAAAACCAAAAAACCAGAGATTTTCTAATTTTTTAGCTTTTTTAAAAAGCCAAAAAAACCAAAGCTTTGCCAACCCTGCTCCTCCCCCTAAAATTTCGGGAACTACTGACCCCCGGCCCCAAAAACGTCGCCCGACCCCCCCCCCAGACCTCGGGGCTCCGTTACATGTATGGTTATTGGCGGATAAATTCATGACAACTCTGTCGTTAAAATGCTTTCTCTGCTCTCCTAGAACACCAATATATTCTTTATCGGCTCATTTCGACTAACGTAACCAGAATTTTCTCAATTTTTTCCTTATTTTTGCAGGTTTCTGACTCCAAATACAACAAAATGTTTGGATATGCTCCTAAAATGCATAAAGAAGCATCCGTAGCCTAGCCACATTATTAACGTTTTTAAAAATGAGGGAAAAAATTTTGGGTTCGGTTCTCAGTGGAAAAAATCCTCGAGGAAAAAAACGGTGATTGAATGAAGTCGAATCGGAAATGATCTGAGTCCGATACTATACAGTAAGTTTGCGAATATCAAGCAGTATACTAGTAAAAAGTCAATACTGTTTTTCTTTCCACATTCAGGACATAAAATCAGCGATCATATACATGTGCGACAACGAAAATCTACTGTAAGAACAGAATCCATGGCAGGGTGAGCCTATTCTACAGAACCATCGCATATCACGGCCCATGAAACACTGCAGACGTATGCAAGCTTACGGGGGAACGTTTCCTAGAATGTAAATTCCAAAAATGCTAGTGCATTTGATAACCCACAGCAAGTGTAGTAATGTTACACTAACCGTATTTTCTTGGGTTTTTTACACTAAAATTTGCATGAATGTGGTGAGTATCATAAACTATGCCTATGCTTGATCGCAGCAACCACAGAAACTATTTAATGGTAACGCATGCGTTCAATAGGCGACTTTGAAAACAACAAATTGAAATATGACTTCACACCATTCATTTTAAAATAATCGATGCAGCGATCCCACGAAAGGAATCTCAATAGGGAAAAAACTAGTAGGCTAATTACTGAAATCAGCAAGAGCATTCTTTGTCATCGAGCGGTAATCAATACAGCTAAAAATTCATTTCAATAACCTGATCAAAATTTCTCGTGTAGCACTCAGGGATCGACACAGTTCTCTCCAAATCGACTGTGGATAAGCATAATATTTTTTCAATGGATGTTTCCATCCTCATATAGAAATTCAGCATTTTTCTACAGTGCAAAGTTTTCTACTAAGAGAAAGCTGGGTATCAAATTAAACCTACTTTGTTTGGTTCACGCAGCGTCTATAGTTTTAAAGTAAAAAAGCTATAACCATACCTCAAGTTTATGAAATACGCACTTCTGAGTTTCAGTGAATTTGGGATATTGTGACTACGGTTTACTTACTTTCAAAGGAGCCCCGGAACGCAAAATAGTTCTTCGAAATATGTGAGCAGGTAATAAACCTGCATCGCATGCCCAAACCTTTTTCTCAATATTTTTGTCGTAACTGCTACAGAGCAAGGGCCGGTTTCATCAAAGAGAGTTAAGCCCTAGCTGAGCTGCAGCTTAAGCTGTAGCTTAACTCTATATGTTATACCATTGTCGTTAAGTTGCAGCTCAGCTACAGCTTAACTTTCCCGATATGTTTTGTGTGTACGATTAACCTACAGCTGAGCTGCAGCTCAACGGCAATGGTACAACATATAGAGTTAAGCTATAGCTTAAGCTGCAGCTCAAAGTTTCTTTGATGAAACCGGCCCCAGAAGGTGTATGTATGCGAAGGTTATTGATTATTTGCATGAACATAACTATGCGCGCTGGGGTTCAATTGAAAAAGACCAGTTACATATCCATATCTTTTGTAGTGCCTTAGATCGGTCTATTCCCAAGTGGGCGATTCCCAAGAGAGTGATTCCCAAATGATCGATTTTCAATTGAGCGATTCCCATGTGAGCGATTCTCGATTGAGTGAATTCTCAATTGAGTGATTCCCATGTGAGCGATTCCCGATTGAACGAATTCCCAAGTGAGCGAATTCTCAAGTGGGCGAATTCCCATTTGAGCGATTCCCATATGAGCGACTCCCGATTGAGTGAATTCCAAAATGAGTGAATTCTCAATTGAGCGATTCTCATGTGAGCGATTCCCAATTAAGCGAATTCTCAATTGGGCGATTCCAAACAGGAAATAGAGAATGCAATAACATTTTCCTCACATTTTTTTCTTTACCTCATATTTTTCTTCGCATATATTTCTTTTTTATCTGTGTGTTGCAATTATGTTATGTTTTTGTGTGTTTTTGCATTTTTATCTCTTGTCTCTGCTTTCTTTCATTTCCTTTTTCCTTGTCATCTACTTTTTTCTTTTTTGCCCATGAAGCACTACATTACAAGTTGTCATTTTTAACAAGCATTGTCTCCCATGTAATTGTTATACAATTCGGCACGCTCTATTTCCTATTTAATTATATCCTTTGTGACTTTTTCTCCATTCTCATCTACTTTTTATCTTATCTTTTTGCTTTTACTTCTTCCTCTTTATCTTTTTCTATTCTCCTTTTCACTCTTTTTTGTTCTTTTTCACACTATTTTTTATTTCTTCCTTGCTGCTTTCTCTATCTTGCTTCTTCTTTCTTGTCACTTTTCTCGTGTTTTTTTCTTTTTCTAATGCTTTTCCATCTATTTTCACATATTCTTAATGTTTCCATTTTTGTTGACGTTTCCTTTCTCTAGATGTTTTCTTTCTTCCTGCATTGTTTTGTTTATATTTTTTATGAAGATTTTCACACTTTCAACGACGAAAGACTCAAGCATGTCGAAATGTTCAAGAATTATACGGCAGACTACGGTTATCTAAAATGACAACTTGTAATGTATTGTATCATGAGCAAAAAAAGAAAAACTTAGATGACAAGAAAGAATAAAATGGAAGAAAGTACAAACAAAAGATGAAAACGTAAAAACATACAGAAACGAAAACATAAGCAATACACACAGAAAACAAAAGAAAAAAGAAATACGTACAAAAAATATAAGGTTGGAAAATTTGAAGAAATTGTTATTTGCTCATTTGGGAATTCGCTCAATAGGGAATCGCTCACATGGGAATCACTCAATTGGGAATCGCTCACATGGGAATCGTTCAATTGAGGATTCGCTCATTTGGGAATTCGCTCAATTGGGAATTCACTCACTTGGGAATCGTTCACTTGGGAATCGCCCACTTGAGAATCGCTCACTTGAGAATCACTCACCTGGGAATCGCTCACTAGGGAATCGCTCACATGAAAATACCCCCCTTAGATAAAAAAACAAGTTTTGAAGTTATGTGGAGTTACAGACAGCATTTGACATAAAGCAGAGAAATAATGTTATTTCAAGCATACAAATTCGAGAAGCTTTCGCTTTCCTATAGTCTGTTTTTTATAAAATGCTTCCAAATAGAAAAGTGACAAAAATCAGTTCTGTCGTCGAAATCGTTTATATAGAGCTCTTACTGTAAAATTTTTGGCTCGAAAAATTGTTGAAGGTAAGGTCAAGATGCTCACAAATTTCCAGTCCTATATGATATATTGTTTATCAGCAAATCGTTAAAATCTGAAATGCTACTTGCTTTCCATTTCCATTATTTAGAAGCATTTCAAGAAAAACAGACTAAAGAGAATTCAAATGCCATAAATGATGTTTAAATAACTAAAGCCATTTTATTTATTGAACTGGTCTATGCCACGTGTTAAATCTAACGTTTCGACAGCCACAGCATCCATTGAACCAAGAGATGTCATCATTTTAGTATTAATCAGAGCAACGGCACATTTGGGGTAATGAGGAGGTCGGGATAACGGGCTATCGAGATAACGAGAACTTTCACGTCATTCTTTTAGAAATTCGGAGTAACGACACAGTCGGGTGATGGGAAGGTCGGGGTTACGGCATAGCTGCGAGGTAGGGATAGTGGGGTTAACGGGAAAATTTTTTATTCCATTCTCTCGTTTTTCCGCTAAACCATACGTCACATAGTACTCGCAATTTATGTTCTGTAAAAGTGTCGAGCAGACGATTCTGACATTAGATATTGATTTTTGTCTTTTTTCAATGTAGAAGCATTTAATAAAAAACAGACTGTAGTGTATCGGTGTTTTTGCCCATCCTGATGTTTATTCCAAGAAGTCTAGCAAGTTATTCATGCTAACAACTAAAATCAGCTGTTCGTGAAGCTTTGTAGAAATAGTGTTGAATCTTCTAAATATGGCAAAATCTACTTTGTATTTTCTTTTACTATCGTTTCTGAGTGCTTTGCAAGTAAGAAGGCAGTACTTTTACAATTTTATTATTTCTGCTTCATTCTTCATCTGAAATGTCACTTCTATGAATCGGTGAACAAATAAAATTTTGATCACTCGGGCTTTTATTGTAGTCATTGACATCAAATTTACGCTATTATACGTGACACAGCGGAGTCATTGTGAAAAAAATTTCTATTTTTTTTTCACCAGTAAATTCAGAAAAAACGATGTAAAAACCACAAGAATACGTATTTATGGTGCAAGGTGTTGATAAATTTGACAATTCTTTGTTCCGAAATGATGACCGTTGTCTACCAAAAAATTTACATTTTTCAGTTTTTCTTCGATTAAAAGGATGGGTTTCCTATGGGTAGCCCATTTCAGCCATATAATTGACAAATCTTGGAGTCACTATGCTGCCAGCCATATGGCCAACGATTTTTTTGTCTTATGTTGTTATGGCACTTTCCACCAATTACATTTATGCATCGAAGTGAGGTCTTATTTTGAAAAATCAAGAATTTTTTGAACTTCACTTGTCGATTACAGAATAGGTAATGTCTCAATTTAAAGTATAGGGATAAGGCAAAAAATTATCCGACATCATTCCATAATAGAATGCGAAATGATTGAGCATCAACTGGCGTATAGTTTCTGCCATCCTGATCATGCAGTAATTACCGACTGAACAGTGCAAGTTTAACAAAGTTGACTAATCGTGTTTGATGTTGGTTTTTCATGCATTTCCCCGATAAGAGAGTTTTTCCGCGCTACTGTAAAAAGAAGTTGAAAAAGCACTCGAAAGTTGTCATCAATAGTTCTTATCGTAGTTGTTTCTATATAGCTCTTGCACCACCTGTCAGCAAATTCTACACCGGATCAGTAATCTTTAGACAGAAGGAAACATCCGTCTGCGTTCTGGGGCTCACTTAAAAAATGAACTGTAGAAAATGAGCTAAAGCAACACTCGGTATGAAGTTTTATAGGTCACATGCTCACCAGAATATGATCAGCAAGATGTGAGAAGCAATACGACAATGGAAGAAATCGGGGCCTGCTTGAAACTTTTTATTTTGTGTAAGTTATGTTCCCAAAGGCTTTCTTTTATTCGATGTGATCACGCTCAATCCTAAAGAGTAAAAAACTGCACGGAACTACTGAATTACTTCAATTTTTAAAGTTCTTCAGCAAAGGAATCCTCCTTGATCCATATCTATTCGAATTTCTGTTTTTTTTCATCAAGTAGAAAACTTCCGGCTTAACAGAACAGTTGCAAAAGATATCGAAGAATTCTTCAAATATTTGGGTAGGTTTCTATTCATCGAATACTTCAAAAATCCATTTAACATTTTTTCAGACGAAAAAGGCATCGAACACCCGAACAACAGAAAACTTGTCATGTTTATGATGGATTCTGTTGTGCTAAATTGCGACAATGTATTGAAAAAACGTTAGTTGTGCGAAATTAGTATCACATTACCAATAACTGTCAGTGTTGAACAAATCTTCTGTCTCCGTCTTAGTACAATGATTCTAGGATGTTAGTGAATTTTAAAATTTTTCATTTTTACAGTTGGTGACAAATCAATGCCTAAAAGACCGTCCGATGAAGAAATAACACAATTTAGCAATGCGTACGGCAGTATAGACTAATTCCAGATTTCGTAGTGTGAAAATCAAAAGAATTTTATTAACTGCTTGCAGTAAACATCTTAGTCTATTCTATTTTCAAATTAAAATGAGGCTTGTCGACTTGGTATATTCTCAGAATTTTTGTTGCTTGCTGCATACAATTCTGAGTTACGATGAATTTTTTTCGTACGTATAAATTAGACATTTGAATTTTTATCGGAAAACTCACCTATGGTCTGTTTTTCATAAAATAGTTTCAAATTGAGAAATGACCAAAATTAGTGCCGTCGCTATAGTCGTCAACGCAAACCTTTTAGAGTAAGGTTTTTCACTCTGAAAATTGTTAAACGTTTACTTCCTGTTCAGGGTCGTATCAACCCAATATCCTTTCTTGTTATTTCTGAATACTTTTGTCCGTGAAGACTGCATGCAAAGTGTTGTTTATTTACTTTAATGAATAACAGACATGAAATTCAACATCCTTGAATGTGCAACGCAAACGGGTATGTGGCACTTGCTGCAGCATTTTGCAGTTTTTCAGTCGCCTTTTTTGCCACATGGACCGAATCTTGAAATAGAATTATCTTCGAATTCGGGTGCTTTTTTCAGTCCTTCTTTGTATTTTTTAAAAATTTCATTGCAAAATTGGTTTGATTTTTCGGTTATTTTTCACATACCAGTAATTGAACCAGCTTCAGACAGTATGTTGTTTGTGCATCATTAAATTGGACAGTTGGCACAAAAATTTGAGCCTAAAAAGGAAAAATAAAGATAAAATTAAGAAAAATATTAAAAAAATAAATAAATAGGAATTTAACCATGCGTCTTGAACATTTTTCACTTTTTGACTCATTCCTTAAACATTTTCGCCAATATTTTTGAAGCTTTGATTTGGCCAAATTTCTGACGGATTCTGATGCAAACGTTTGGCCAATGTTTCATGGAATGGTGGTAAAATAAACTGGTCGTTGTCAGATGGAATGGGACCTGCTGGTACACCAACCTCCAAATCACTCAAAATTGATAAATTGTCAATAATTTTGTTTTTTGCATTAGAATTGTATAAAAGATATCAAAATAAATCAACCAGAAAAGCAAAAAAATGTTAGTTTTTAAAAAATTCTCAAAAATACATCATGCTAGGTAATTCGATGCTATGAAAAGCATTGCAATGGAAAATGGATACGCTTTTTGACTGCATCAGTGGCATTTCTTGTTAAAATCTACCTCAGGTGCAAAAAATAAAAAAAATGAAAAAACCTGAAAAAAATTTAGCGCCAGAAGAAAATTTTAATTTTTCGGCGCTGAGTACAGTATATCCAACACAATCTGCAATTTTTTGGAGTGCAAAACCTTACGAATCAAGCGCAAAAAACGACGCTGTTTTTTGTCGTGTATTGAATGAGATACGCTGCATTTACTGATTTTTACCATGCTTTATATATAGAACGTTAAGGGTTAAACGTTATTTGAACATTGTCACAAGTTTTCAGTCGTATGTATTCTATGGCTTAGCAGAAAATTCTTAGAATACGAAATACTACTTGCTTTCCACTTTCATTATTTCGAAGCATTTAAAGAAAAACAGACTACAGTACCGTGGCTGGATTTCATGTTTCATGCAGCTTTCTCTGTATGTTCTTCCTTCTGCTGGACCCATATTATTTGATCTCAATAGTCTATTCTTTCTCAAGTGGACCTCGAAAAAGAAAAAGATGCTCAACTAATTGCGAGGAAGTTTTTTTTCTCAGATTTAGTGTTGCAATTATTACTACCAACTTGAAAAAAGGCTTGCGATTCATGATCACCTCCTGTTAACAAATTTTCTTGAATTTTTTTGTATTCCGAGGCTCATATGAAAATGAAAAGGGTATCGTTTTAATCTTCACAGTTGATTACCCGTTTGGCCTAAATTCTTGTCATGTTGTTCAGAAAACTTGGACGATCAGGAAGGATTAGGACTGTAAAAATAACT
Source organism: Romanomermis culicivorax (assembly GCA_963922205.1). Taxonomy (NCBI): domain Eukaryota; kingdom Metazoa; phylum Nematoda; class Enoplea; order Mermithida; family Mermithidae; genus Romanomermis; species Romanomermis culicivorax. The sequence continues at coordinate 141,137 of CAWUHX010000141.1, forward strand.
TCACGTGAACAGACTTCTCGAGCGAAAATTCGTTTCGCTAGGAAACTTTTAAATCAAAAGCTACCCATTTCCTCATGAATTCTGAATAGAGTTGGCCACAAAATCGAATCACTATATTAATAATTATTTTTACTCTTCGAACTCAAATTAGACCTTTTAAATATCGCAGGAAATTAAAAATCTGAAAAATGAATTACGAAATTATAAAATTTCGTCTTCTTAGCAGGTCAAATCAGGGAGAGGCGAGAAGAAGAAAGATGGAATTTTTCAATAAGATACGAAAAACGTCCTGGGTCATTTTTAATAGATCACGAAACGTAAAACAATATAATTGCTGGAACGAATTCGTGTGACAGATAACCAAGAATTTGTGCGAACCTCCAATGGAAGAAAATCAGCACTTATGTACAGTTCGTTTTATGGATTTTACCGCTATCAACGGGATCTATCGACTAGTATCCGACTTGTTGTGTTTTGGAGGGAAAACATTCCTGCCCGATTTGAAAACTCCCTATTTGGACAAGGGCAAATACCTATGGGTAGGGCCAAACACTTTTTGGATGAGGTCAAAATCTCCAAAGTTCCCCCGCCGATGTGTACTCAGATGCTACAGTTCTGAAAAACACACTCAATAAATTATAAATTTTAAAAATTCATGTCTTCTGACCTCTAACAACTTGTTGGAGCAAAAATTCCAATTATTCTGCGAATATCGTACTTTTCTGGTATAAGTTCCCATTATTCTTCAAAACAGTATCCGACCTAATAATTTTCTTTTTGGAAAAATGATCTCTCGTCATCAATATTTTCAAAGACGTGACATTTTTTTGTCCAATATCCCGAAACGTACATCACCCAAAGTGTATGCTGAGATTTACTACATCTGCTTTTGTCTATGAATCAACGGTTTCACGAAAACCAGTTCCCACGCAAGGCCCGCGTCTCTCGAACATTCATTTTGGCACAAACGCGCGACACATTTCTCGCAAAATTTAGGCATAAAACGAGTTTTGGAGCCAAAATTTTGTATAGCTTTCTATCGTCCAAAATGGAAGAAAATCAAGATCCAGAGAGGCAAAGCGGCGCCCAAAATGGCAAACATAGTTTGTCCACATCCATTTTGAATCACCACGGTTGTTATATGTCCGACGGTAAAAGGAAAATCGATTTTATCATGGCTTACGTTTTAGCCGATCATCATTCCGCAGCGGTGGTTGAAAATCTGGACACGGAAAAAAGGCGCCATTATTTTTTGGACAACGTCCTGAAAGAAGGTCTAGAATTGGAATCCGAAGAAGTGCACGACTCCAAAGAAGTGATTCTATTTATCAAAGTCCACGTACCCTTCGAGACCTTATGCAAATGGGCTCACATACTGAAAATGGAAATGCCTTTGAAAATACGCGACGAAAATCGGCGTCACGCTATAGAAGAAAGGGGCAGCCTTTACACTTGGTGGCAAAAAACGTTTCATTTTTACCATTGCTCGACGATTGGTCGAGAAAATTTCGAAGTTTTGGCTACCGATGAAAAAGTTTATCACCCCTTCGACGATAAGGATTTGGAAAAGTTTGATATCGGATCCGATAGGGAGAATTTTTTTCCCGATCGATTTCGGCAAGAAATTGCTTGGGAAGCGTTGCAGCAAGCCAGAAACGACCCTGAGGACGAAAAGTTGCGGGGCATAGAGGCGTTGGTCGAAGAAAAAGTAAACAAAGGATTATTGATTTGACTCATCTGGAGGATTGTGTGCTCATTCTCCAAACATTCCCTTCCCCCGAATGTTCCGATTTCCCGAAAGTCCTTATTGTCCGAAGGTAGCGATTCCACGAATACTAAATAAAATAACATTCTCGATTCCCCGAATTAGCTTAGCCAAAGAATGGTCATGTTGAGTAGTTAATGATCAGCCTTGATTAATTGACTGAAAATTTTTCAGATCATAGAGTAATGATAAAGGACAGACATTGATGATCGGTACCAAATATGGCGACTACAATTGAAAAATTATACCCATTGGGTACGTCTTGATAAAAAGTTTGTATGCATTTCGATTTTTGTCTGATCACTAAGACGTTCACTTTCATTATAGTCTTTGTTCGTGAAATTCGTGTAAGTTAGAAAATGACGTGAATGAGTGCTTTCTCCAAAATCCTTCGCACGAAACCTTTACTGAACAAATTTTTATTCGAAAAATTTCTGGTGATTATAGCCTATTTACTTTAAAATGACAGACGCGGCAATAACAAAAAAAATTAAATTCAATTGGACACGCATTTTTTCATAATGAGAAACTTTATACTGTAGAAAAACACTGACTTCGTCATGACAAGGGTGAAATCATAAAAAACGACGTCATGCTTATCCACATTTCACTTGGGCAGAACTATGTTGACACTTAGTGCTACTCGTGAAATTTTTTTCATTTTGATTTGAAATTTCAAAATTAAAATTCTATAGCTTTTATAAAAATATTTTTAGTTGTTTTGTTTGCCGCTCGTGGACGAAAGCTTCGGCAAAAGCGGCTTTACTGGAGATCGGGAGATCAATTTTTATACTCTTCAAATTATTGAAAAAAATGATCATCAAAAGTCTATATCATAAAGGAAAAATTTATTGAAAAGAGTTAACGAGCCTTCTATAATGTTGGATAAATGTCTGATCATAGTCTTCCATCCAGTAACAAAGTTAACAACATCATTTTGGTAATTTATTTTTTGACAATAATTCAAACTTCAACGGCATATACATTAATTTCTATTATGGTGCTAATTTTTTGGAAAGTTTAGTAGGAAATTTTTTTTTTGAACCATGGAAACTTACAAATAATGTTTCCACGGAAAAATCATCAGTTTACAAAATACAATCCAAAAATAGCCTTCTTCTGTTTTCGGGTAAACGAGATTTGACAATTTCGGGGAATAGGGACTTTCGGGGAGGCACGACCGGGAAAACGGGACTTTTGGAGAATCAAGACATTCGGGGAAAAGAGACGTTCGGAGATACTCGTCTGGCGAGATCTAAAAAATTGCACTGTTCTGCAGTATACTTCTGTCCGATTGTTGTAGTTTTACATTCTGAAGGATGGTCTGCCTCTAATGTTTTTTTATTTTTTTCTTAGCAGGTTTCCTGCACATATTTAAAAATGACAAAACTCGCTAGAAAATAAAACGTGTCCAAATTTTCCTCAAAATATTTTATGTCTGTCCATGCATCGATACAGTTTATAATCTGCTTTTCTTGAAATGCTTCTGAATAATGAAAGTGGAAAGCAAGTAGTATTTCAGATTTTCACGATTTTCTGATAAACAATATATCATATAGGACTAGAAATTTGTGAGCATACTGACCTGACCTTTAACAATGTTTTGAGTGGAAAGTTTTACCGTAAAAGCTCCGTGTAAACGAGTTTGACGACAGTACTGATTTGTGTCACTTTTCTATTTGGGAGCATTTTACAAAAAACAGAATATAGTTGCATTAACATTGAGTATATAGATTAAATTTACTCTGTGAAATCACATTTTGTTGATCAATCGTTTCTAAGAAAGTTACACCAAAAAAATGGACTATCGTCACATAACGCATTTACTACAGAATTTTTTACTTAAAATATTATTAAAAGTATGCTCACAAGTTTTCAGTTCCATGCGGCATATGGTTTAGTGAAAAATCGTAGTTTGCAATATAATGCTTGCTTTTTGCTATTAAGTTTTAAGGCCCATCTATACTTTTTTTTGCTAAAAAACATACTCAAGTGATTTGCTGTACAAGTATTTGAGCAATTTCAGTATATAATACATCGCAAGGTAGATATTGAAATTTCCGATCCAATGATACCTAACACGTTCAACAAGTATCTACTGTGCGCTTTAAATCCAGCTTTGACGCAAGAAACGTAAGAAACGCAACGTACTTACAAAATAGCCGATTTCTGCAACACTATGCACATTTTTTGTAAAATATACTTCGCTGCATAGAACTCGTCAAGATCTTTCTTGCGCACAGAGAAAATGAGGGATTCGTTCGATTTTGATCGTTGCAATCACTTGCGACAGATTTTCAAGAAAAAAATATAGATGGGCCTTTATTATTTACAAGCATTTCAAGGGAATCAGACCTAGGATCCAAGCATACCAGGCGCAATGAGAAATTTTTTTGGACCGTAAAAAAATGTTTCAGCGCGGGGTCATAACCGAATTAATTATTTTTTCTTTTTTTTGAAGCTTATTGTTGTTATAAATATTTTCTATCTTTTATGAAATAACTGAAGTTCCTACATGATAGAATTTTTCAATGTGCATCTCTGTACATGACGAATGGTTCAGCAAAAAATTTTAAAGATATGAAGTAGCACTTATGCAAAGTTTTTACTCTACAACTTTTACCTAAGGAATCGGCGAAAAGTTGAGTATGTTCACGGATTTCTAGTCCTATGGAACAATGGTTTAGCTGGAAATCGTAAAAATAAGGAGTAATATTTGCTTTCCACTCAGTTACAAGCAGTCCAAAAAAGTAACTATAGTCGTAGCGTCAAAAATATGTTCTAGAAGTCGGGAGCCTGTGATTTCACATGGAAGGCTCTGAATTTGGCGCAAATTTTTGTTCTGTATGACGAGTTAAGGGTCATTTGTACTTGCTTTTTCCAACGGAACGGAATGCAATCGACACAACGTAATTGAACGAGAAGGAAATTTTCGTTCCATTCGGTTCGGTTGGAGGTTACCATCGGTCGCTTTCCACAATATTGCAGTTATCCGTTCCGACCGAAAGTGGATTTTCAGGTTGAACGTTTCAAGTTGTTGACGATCCGTACCGTTCCGTACAGTCGAAAAGGGCAAGTGTAAATGACCCCTTAGTGTATCTGGCGTCATCAAGATACGCAATAACGTCATAGTGATGGAGTTACCTTAGCGAACTTGCTTTTTGTTTTTTGCTGACGCCTTAAACAGGAAGTTTTGCCTCGTCATTTTTCTCAAAATAGATCTATCACGTTTTTCAAACGTTTTTTGATTTTTTTCAACTATTTTCTTTTATCCGCAGATTTTTGAAACCGCCTACCCCGTACACGACGCTATAAACGAACTTTTGAATGAAGACGGAAAAGCCCAGAATCTTCGGCACAAGTTAAGCCACGAGTGGGCGAATTGGCGCAGTTTGGGTTATCAACAACCACTGATTCGGATAAGGGATTATTTTGGCGAGAAAGTAATTACACATATAGTTAGGTATTGTGTGGCGGTAATAATTTCGTAAATCTTAATCATAAGCGAGAAAAAACATCTTTTGTGTAGGAGTAGAAAGCAAAAGTGAAAGAAACCAGTTTGATTTTTCATTATTTTTGAAGTAAATTGGAAATAGTGAACTGGATTTTTTGAAGGAATGAAGAAAAACTTGAAAAAAGGTAGTTGCAATTTGACGGACAGCATTGATACAAGAAAAATCCAAGATAATTTACAATAAAATCATGCATTCGTGTATTGTTCACATACCTGGCCATGGGTATGATAAACAGTTCCAGCAGACAAATGTTGTCTCGTTGTTCTTCAATCAAGATGTTGTCATGAAAGTTCCTCTCCATCTTATTTCTTATAGTAAAAGTTTGATATATAGTTCTGAAATTCAAATAATTAGCATACCCGAAAAATTCTCTACAATCACAATAGTCACGTGTTTGATTCTCTCATCATTCACTTTCACTCCAGAGTGCCTTAACGACAACTGTAGTCTGTTTTTTATCAAACGCTTCTAAATAAAAAAATGACACATAAGCATTCAGGAATTTTTCATTGAAAGATGTTTTTACTTGAAAATTGTTCATACTATCAAATTGTGATCTCAAATTGGTGGGCTCTATATGACCTGACAGCTTAACAGAAAATTCTAAAAATATAAAATGTTATTTTTCAGAAAAACGTCAAAAATGCGCATTTTCATTTAAAATGTAGTAATTCGGGAGCTTATGCAAATGTTCATTTTTTCTCCTAGTCCCTGAGCAGGGCTTTCTTTGAAAATTACATCTTGATTTTTTTTCAGAAGGACATCTTGACTTTTTTCAGTATGCCATTTTGATTTGTTCGACGATGGCATTTTATTTTTTTGGGATTGCCATCTTGATTTTTTTAACATGACTGATTTTTTTGTGTTAAAACCCACGCATCATATGGAACTGAAAGTTTTTGAGCCCGCCCAACGAAATCTTCGACCATTCACAGAAACTATACAGTAAAATTGTTGAGCAAACGATTCTCAAGACGTCACATACTTAATTTTACTACACATTGGCTCACGAGAATTGTGCACACTTCTTTGTCGATACATTGAAACTTTTCCGAATGCTTTTTTTGGAAGTGCTTCTAAATTAAAAATGACATAAATTATTACTATCATCGAACCATTTTACATATATATTTAGTGTTGAATTTCCATTTGAAAGTATTTCTAAACGTTAGTCGCGCATGTTTGCAAATTTTCAGTCCTGTGTGATATTTGTTTTTCGTTTTTTTAATCTTTTTCGCTTTCCAGTTACATTACTTTGGAGCATTTCAAGAAAAACAGACTATAGTAAAAGTTTTGCTGCCATCGTTGACGTCATACATGCACTGTCCAGAAGGAAACTACAGTAAAACACAAAAAAATTTAGATCGGTTTTTATTTCGTGTTTATGGATTATTATTCTAAAATGTTATCCATACCGTCCGTTTTGGGTTTGATCGTTTTCGTCGAAAGTCTCTGGTCGATGAGAAACGACGACGAATTACGTAACGTTTGCGACAAAAACGCCACTCCCGGCAACTTTTGGATGTGCCCTATTTGCCACCCGCCCTATTGCGAAGCCTGGGAGATGTACAGGGAAGGATGCCGCAAGTATAAGTGGGAATTTTCGTTGGACAATGAAGGCACCTTGACTTTATCCTGTCTAGTCACTTTGTGGGCCATTTTTTTCCTAAAATTTTGGAAACGGCGCGAATCGACCATGTCCGGCCAGTTTAATACACTTAGATTCAGGTCAAGGCACTCGGGGATGAGGCCCGATTACGAAATTCGTTCTACCACGGTATGCATCTTGTATTTTATACGATTTCGTGAACATGCTCCCCAAATTTTCAAAAAATTTGAAATTCGAAACTTTGCTCTTAGGGTTTCAAAACTATAACATTAAAATTCCTCGAATCTTCAAAAAAAATTCGATCAAACAAAAAATACTAGACAGCTTTGTCTGCTTTCTTTTTAGTCATGTTATTGAATTTATAAGTGGACTTGATATCAACGACCATACATGTAATTGGGGGGGGGGAAGTGCTATGGGAACCCCCCCAGAAATCGTCGACCATATGGCTAGCCATTGGGCGACCCCCCCAGGATTTTCCAGTCCTATGGCTAGCCATATGGTAGCCCTAGGGACCCCTATAGTTTTAGTCGGAAAAATACTGAAAAATGTCATTTTTTTCATGAAAAATGTCAAATTTTGAACAAAAAATGGTCAAAAACGTCAGTTTTCTCGGCGCTCCGCACCATAAGTACATATTTTATCATTTTTTAGACAAAAATTAATACTTTTTAAACCGTTTTTCGGACATTTTTCATGAAAAAAATCGAATTTTTTTGCTTCAGGGACCCCTCCCCCCAAAATTTTGGGAATTACTGACCCCCGGCCCCAAAAAAGTGCTCCAACCCCCCCCCCCCAGACCTCGGAGCTCCGTTACATGTATGTCAACGACCTTACCTGCAGATATCCAACATCATAAGATTTGGAGACATGACCTGGAGAGCAATGTCTGTAGTCTGTTTTTCTTGAAGGGCTTCCAAAAAATTAAACCGTAGTATCTTTTATTTAAAAAATTCTTCAGTAAAAGCTTCGTATAAGCGACTTTGAAAAAAGTGTTTATTTTTGTCATTTTTGATTTAGAAACATCTAATGAAAAACAGAGTATACATCGGAAGGGTCTCACTCTGGCATCTGTCTTACTTAAGCGTCCGTCTCAACTCGGCGCCCATTTATTATAAACGACTTTTCTTTCTATGTCTTACTTTAGTGTTGATGCCTGTTTCAAATTGACATCAATGGCGCTATCCAAACAAATATAAAGAAATTATTGATGAAATTAAATAAATAATGAAAAACAAAAAGAAAGAATGCAAATTCATATGCTAACAACGAAATAACAGAGGAAGAATTGTCAGAATTAACCTAATGGAAAAGGTAGGCAAAGACTGTGGAAAACTTTTAATACTGTTGTGCAGGTCTTTCCTTAAGAGGCGTAAGAAAAGATTGGGTCTGAACTGACCTGTTAGAACTGATACCTTGGCTAAGCCTCGGTGATCTGTGCAACAGTCCGTTTGTCCCCAGACCTACAACAACAAAGATAAACTTTGTTCTAAATTCGGGGGCCTTACCAAAGACCTCCGCAGTCTCCTAGATGAGACAAGGAATCCCCTCAGGGATAAACTTACTTGGGTATAACCCGAAAGGGGTTTCCCAAAACTTACTTGATGTAAGCCGGCGCCTGGGCCTCTGGCCCTCCGCCTTCGTCGATGCGAATAATCTAAACAAATAAACGAATATATTAAGCAATAAGTCCGACGAAATATGTAAAACGAATGTGGGTACACCACAGTGAATAACTCATAAACAAAACAAGTTGCTGGGAAAGTTATATTTGGGGACGCCAGCAAAAATACCAAAAAATATAATAAAAAACGTGGATAAAGTGAAGAATGATTTCACTTTCATTTTTCGTCTTTCTTTGGCGCTCCATTCTATGCAAATGTCTGCGCCGCTGGTCGTCCCTTTCGTCGATTTGCATGTCGATTTCCCCACACGAAATTGGCATCAACAGGGTGCCCAACATCCCTCGCGCGTCGAAACCGACCTACGGGAGGTAGAAAAAAAACTTTTGGCCGGGTTACCCCGGCATTAAAAGAATTAATCAAAAAGAAAAAATCTACAACTCCGGCTGACTCCTGATAAACAGTTTGTCTCACCGGACTCCCGTTTCACAGTCTGTCCTAATAGAACTCCTGTGCTGGTCGTTGGACACAACGAATACCAAGGGCTTCGCCGCAATGGCTGGCAAGTGACGTCCATTTTGACCTCGGCATTGATGGAATAACCTCCTGCCCTAAGGAGTATGACGTAAACGTCGGTGCCGGATGTGTGGTCGGCTTCGGGCTCGGCCGCTCGGTCTGCATGCTGTGTCAATTCGTTAGCCGTGGGTCTAACCGCATGCAAATCGACTTCCCGCGTCTCTATTTTTTTCTAAATTAAACTAAAATACGAGATTATATGGCGATACAAAAGACGACGCGGGAATGTACGGATATCACAAAATTTAAAATGCGCTAAAAAATTTGAGCAAAAACGTGGCCAAAAGTTAAAATATTTTTTACGGTTGCATTTTTGCACCGGTTTTGTCAAAAAAGAGATTTTTGATGGCCAGCAGCACCGAAAAGAAATGTTTTTGGATTTTTTGTTTTTTGATTTTTTTTTTTTTTTTTGGATTTTTTGTTATTTTATTAGTGTTTTTGGGTTTTGTGTTTTATGAAATAAGTAAAAATATATGTACGAAAAAGAAATTTTTTGGGCCAAAATTTTGCGGCTATTTACTGCTGCTGCCCGCCGCCTCGGTAGCCTCCTCGAGGTCTACCTTGATAGTACCCCCTCTGACCTGGTTGGCCTCGGGTTTGACCTCCATCTTGGCCTCTATTTTGGCCTTGTTGGCTTCCGCCGCGTCTACCTAGCGGAATAAAATTCGGATTATGGAATTGAGCATCCGGGTCTTGACCTTGGTGTTGCCAGGTTCCTCGGCCTCTGTAAGGTCGCTGAGGGCGCCCTCTGAAGCCTCCCCTGGGTTGACCTTGGTCATACCCCGGTCTAGCCCTGTACGGGGCCGGGTTTGAGAACATATCGTCTCTCCCCTGCTGCCTTTGACCACTGCTAGTGGAGCTGCTGCGTTGTGGTTTTTGTGTCCGGTAAGTTGAATTAAGAGATTTAGATGAAATTGATTTTGACCGAGAAAGCGGACTTTTGTAAGAAGTGCTAGCAGCTTCACTGTATGACCTCTGGCTGGTCGTAGCCGATGATTGTTGTATCATCGGTGGTTGTTTCTTAGCCGGAGGGAGTCTAGGCACCTTGAACTTACTTGGGCTCTTGGCAGCCGTTCGCTGAAATTTATCAGCTTGCGATCTGTCATCGCCTGGTGCCTTCCTCTTAACACCCATCTGGTTTAACCTTTGCGAGCCCATAAAAATATACTGATTAAAGGCTGCAATGTAGACATCGTCTACGCGGTTTCCCTGGGCCTCAACGACTAGTTGTCTGTTCGCAAACGAACACGCCTGGGCATACCACCTACCAATTGCCGTTGGCGTGATCGGAGCGAAGTCCAACTGAAGAAAAATCATTAGGGTCACATACCTAATGGCCGTAAAGACGTCTGAGGCATCGTAGTCCTGAAGCCATCTGGGGATGAGAATTAAAATTATCCATTCCCAGATCTCCTCAGGGATGCGCTCTCCGTCAAACATAAATCCGCCTTGCATTTCGAATTGCTGGCGGTAATTTTCGTGAATTTCGGCCATGGCATCATTGACCATTCTGTAAATTATCGGCCGTTCTTGCCGATCAAAGGCGAAATAATTGGCGACCTCTGGATTTTCAAATGAGATCGGCCCAATTAGGCGCCTTTGTTCCCGTTGCCACTCCCAATAATCAATCAGAGTTTCGGCTAACTGACCAGGAGTGACAAACTGCTGTGGTTCCCTTTCGGGTCTACTAGCTACCACATTCAGCTTGACCTTCTTGATCAGTTTCTCCTCCGATTCAAGATCGGGCTTCACCAATACGCTTCCCGCAGGTTTGCTACTTCTTGCGGTATAGCTGGAGGGCACGGATTTACTTTTGCCAGAAGAAGTACTAACCTCTCCGCCGGTTTTCGATACCGTTCGCGTCTGAGTGTACGAAGTTGTCGCAGTGGACCCTGTTGTCCTATCCGATTTTGTCTGGCCTATGGAGGTCTCCGTTCGCGTCTGACTTTTTGAAGTCTCCGTTCTCGACTTTTGGCTCGTCGAGTATTCTGGGGTCGTCGTTTCTTCGGCCGTATCATAGGCGTCGTTTTCGGATCCGGTGGCGGCCGCTCCTTGTTGCTGCTGTCCCTGAGCTGCAAGTCTGCGTCGCTTGGCCTTACCTATCCTCTTTCTACGCCTTACCTTTTTCTTGGCTAGGTGTCGGATAAATTTTTCCGACATTCCTTCAGCTAACATCTGCTGAACTTTGTCTGGGGAATAAATTCCAGGAATACCTTCCTCGGCAATTCTTCCCCTCCGCATCAGCTCTGTCGCTGCAATGGCTGAATCTGAGCTATCGTCGGCTAGTGCCTGCTCCTTCAGCTTTCTTTGGATTGCCCTCTGACGCAGGAATTCCTGCTGCGTCAGCCTTCTTTGTTCTTGAATTTTGGCCTGTAGGGCCTCTTGCTTCGCTTGACGGTCATGATCCTTAGGATCTTTGGCCTTCACAGGTATCTCCTGGGATGCTTCCTGCATCTTCTCCAGTCTGACATCGATCCCTGACATTTTGGTGACTGCTTCGTCAATTTGAGTCTGGATTTTTTCCTCCTCAAGAGCCTGTTTCTGAGTTTTGGCCTCCATCGCATCCTTATTCTCTGATGTCTGGCCCTCAGATTCGAGGATTTCACCCTCTTCTTCTTCTTCTACATCCTCCTCTGAACTGGACTCAGAGTCTGAATTCCGTATCTTCGGCAACAGCTGCTTTACTTTAGCCGGCAAAACAGCTGGTGCTGGAGGTACTGATTGCATTATGGTGACAACCTCTGGCTCAGGCTCGGCCGGTTGCTGCACTTGAGGTACTTGAGTCGGCTGTGCCACCGCTGGTTGGGTTGGCGGCGGCACCATGACCACTACTGCAGCTGCCTGCGTAGCAGCAGTGTCCAAAGCTGGTGTAGCTTTGACCACTGGCGCTAGCGCCTGGGGCTGCGCTTTGACCTGTCCCGTCCCTCCGGCTTGCGCCGTTTGGGAAGTTGAGGGACGATTTAGCGGTACCTTAGAAATTAACTCACCGGCTGGGGTATATGTAAGTGTATACCCGGGCATTTCCGAAGCGATTGTTCTCTCCCGGAAGCTTTTACTGACAAACTCCGGTCTGAGCTCGAGCGGATTTCTCGGTGCGTAGGTAATCGGGTAGTCGGTTGGCGATGCGTCTTCCGTCATGGGATACCGCAGTCCCGGCGTTAAAGTCTCGAAGCCTACGTAGTAAAAAGTTACATAGAAATAAGGATTTACCTTGTAGGCTCCGTCCTTCAATAACGATTTGTCGTCGCCAATTTGTAGAATCTCCTCGGCTTCTCGAAATCGTAGCGGGACAAAACCGAACCGATTCTGCCATGCGTATACCCCTTTTTTAGATGGAAAGCGGGGTTCCGACGGCGGTAGCGTCGCTGCTAATTCTAAATAGTAAGCCAGGCGGTCGCCTGACTTCCAGGACATTTTCTTTATCATTTCCTGGCCTTCTTTAGTATAACTATTTAGAAAGTTATAATTTAGCAGAGCGCTAGTTTCATAGTCGCACTCCGCTCTGGAATGAGGCCATGCCAAATGATAAGCCAATGGCATAAATTTGCAGATGACCTCTAACTCTGGGAAGTTTCGCTCATCCAGCATACCTGAAATCTTTGCCAAGTTTGGCGTGTAAAAATTGGTCTTATAGGCCTGTCTATGGCCCTCGATACCCACTGGGTAGTGGTTATTAGAGGAAAACACCTCTTGTGGAATGGTATCGGGCTTCCCGGCTTGTTGCCAGTATAGCTTGGCGTTTTCGTACAACGTTAAAGAAATTTTCCCGTCTAAATCCCAGTAGGCTCCGCCTGACTTGAGATTTTCCAGGATATCTTTTGAAATATTTACCCAGTCTGGTATCTGGACGTCCTGGATTTCATCGGGATCGCTATCTGTGGTGTATCCGTCGTCCTTCATTGGTTTGTTATCTCTTGGAAGTAGTGGGTAGAAACCACTTGGCAACTGAACTCCCTGCGGACGAACTGGATTACACTCCGTGGGCGCGGTATAATAACCTGTGTTATTTCCCTGCATCTGCACCACCCAACGGTTATACATCTCACACTTCATCATGTGATAGACCATGTTTGGTTGAACCTGATCGGTTTCCATAACTGGGGTACCTAGCCCCATTTCTCGATTCACATTGCCCGGAATCATTAGATATTGCTGATAAAAATGGAGGGCAATGGTGTTGATCTGTTTGGGATCCACCTTGTCATGGTCGAAAATCTGCATTTGCATAAGCAGTTGATCGGCCATGCCATAGTGAATGGCGGCAAACATGACCAATAAGGAGTAGTATGCGTCTAGAGCGGCGTATCTGAGCTCTTCCGGCAATATACCCCTTTTGGCAAACCGATCACGGTTCGCTTTTAACGAAAAGTCATATTGGTAGGGGCCCACGTCTATCAAATAAAATTCCGTGAACAGTCCCTTTAACCGAAAAGTTTCGGGACATATACCTGTCTGAAAGCATTTCTTCTCCAGGTTTACTCCTACCATGGTGAGGGCGAAACGGTCTAAGTCAAAGTATCGACCTTTGGTCTTTCTTAGAAATTCCCGTAAGGGGACAGTTTTGTCCCTGTCCTTATTATCTCGCCCTGCGCCACAAACGTTATAGATACTCACCAGATCTTCCAGCACGGCATATCCGGCGAAGAGCATGTCGGAGTTCAAGAAGTCGTGGAGGCTGGTCCACTCTTTGATCATCATCGACGTTGTATCAATAACGTAAGTTTGACCGTTCGTTAGCGCGAAGCTGATATATCGGGCAAACTGCTTTCCCATCGGATTGTCGACCTCCCTTGTTTTGAACAAGGCGGCGACCTTATCCTGGTTGACTTTTTCAACGTCGAAGCCACAAACTGGTTGTCCTCTGAAGATTGATACTTCTCGGATAAAATGGAGTACCTGGCTGACCTTCCCGATGTCTACCATTCGAGGTTCCTTGGGATTGGCCGGCCAGTACCCAAATGTGGCTTTAAACCACTGATCCAGTTCGTGGATTCGTACGGCCCGTTTGACGTTATAATCTAAACATAAAGTACTATTAATTTTAGTGTTTTATTCCCCTTTTTTCAGCGCCTTTTCGGGTCTATACTACACCAGCACCACAACACCAAGCGGGTTAAGTTTCGCAGAAAATTAAGTTTAGTGCAGGTTGTTAGGTGAGCCACTGATATACAAACATTGAGCTGGTAGGCAACTAACACCTTACCAAATCTTACCCTTGCTACCTCTATATGTTGGGGAGGGTAGACCTGATCCGATTGTCCACCACTTGATCGGACACCAATCTCTGACCAGCTGCTTGAGCGACCAACTACGCTCCATTTATGGCGCTGTATTTACAATTTTTATAGCGCTCGAGATTGATAATTTTTAATGAATTTTATATCGAAAAAGTGATATGATTTGATTTGATTTGAAAATAAATAATTTTTGATTAATTTTTGAATGATAAAACTTTAAAACGGGCTGAACCCAAGGTTCTAGGTTTCCCTTGAATCGTATAGCTCTCGGTGGTATCAGGTATATTTCCAAGTTGGAAATTCCCTGCTTGGCTTCGAGCTTCCGTTTCGCAGTACTCCCATTTTTCGTTCCCTCTAAGTTCTAACCTCGTCTGCCCTTTGGGGCGCCGAGCTGGTCTTCCAGTGACTTCTGGGCATTACCTGCGGTTTCCAAGAATATTTGATAAAAATAAGTTCGAAACTTACCATCGATAAAGAAAAAACGGTTGTCTTGGCGGTGCTGGGCCCTGCCGTATTCAACGTGGCGCTCTGTGTGCGACCACTCGCGCGTCGGAGCTTGTTGGCGGTTCCGCGCGCCCTTTCCCATTTCTTTACGCTTCGAAATTTTTCTTTTCGAATAATAAATTTATAAAATTTAAAATTTTATTGAACGCTGAAAAAGTTTAATCTAGCAATTTTGCTAATTTCCTTTTTATCGCGGTTCGGGGAATATTTTACTTCTTCCTTCCGATGGAAGTTTAGAATTCAGAAAAGCGGGGCAGCTATAGTTTGATTTTGAAAAAATGAAAAATTTGAAAATTAATTTTTTAGAAAAAATGTCGGAAATTTTTTGGGTTGTCCCTTTGGTCTAAAATTCCGAAGAATTTTTCCCAAAGTCTGAGATAAATATGAAAAATTTACAAAATTATTACGAATACTACATAAACGCGATAAATATTACAAATTAATACAATTTTAATTAAAATTAGTACTTACACGCGCGAGATATGTACACAAAATAAAAAAAATCAGCGCGAGATCGCGCATAGATTCGCCTTGAGCGAATTTTCAAATGATTTCATTTGAATCGGCGCTCCAGTCGTAACTGTTTGTGCCATATTGGAAAGTGACGTATTTTCATCACGTGGCGCGTCCTGATTGGCTCGCGCTATTCGCGGCAAGACCCTAGTGGTCTCGTAACGAAAATGTTTCAACCTGCTGATTGAAACAGTTTGGCGATTTAGCGGGTTGTCCCAATGCACAATGGTGACAACGTTTTCTGCTTCTCGCGAAATGTCCGTAACTATGAACGGACCGGACCATGGTAGTCCTAGTTTTTTCTGCTTGTCTACTTTGAGCAGAACCCAATCTTTTTCTTTAAATCCATTTTGTTTGGACTTTTTATCGAAGTATTTCTTCGATTTTTCGGCAGCACTCTGGATATTTTTGGCAATATCCTCGTAAAGGTTGACTAAATGATTTGTCAACACAAATTTGTATGCCTCAGCATTGCTGTCCGGCATTACAATATCGTATGCTTTCGATAAGTTTAACCCGAAGGTTGCCTCATGACCTCTAAGCAACGAAAATGGGGATTGCCCCGTGGCTGCGTGTGGTGTGGCATTATATGCAAACACCACGGCTCTCAAGTATCTTGGCCAGTTATCTTTTTCCTCGATGGCCACCTTTCTGAGCTGTTTAATGAGTGTCTGGTTAAACCTTTCTACCATACCATTTCCTTGTGGGTGGTAGGCTGTTGTAAAAATTTTTTGACACTCCAATAACTTGCAGATCTCCTTCATTAGATCTGAGGTAAAACAACCTCCTCTATCGCTGAGTAGTCTCCGTGGAGTCCCGTGCCTGAATACAATGGCTTGTAGAAAAGTATCTACAACGGTGCTAGCCGACTGATCCGGGATCAGTTCAGCTTCAACCCACTTTGTAAAATAGTCCTGAAAGACTATGACATACGGTCTCTTCTCACTGAGTGGAGAAATACCCACGATATCCACTGATACTATGTCAAAAGGACCTTGTGGAATAATTGGTATCAGTGGCGGAATTTCTGTGTTTCCCTGATTAGCCATTTGACAAACTGGACAAAACTTGATCCAGTGCCTGACATCCTTCTCAATTCCAGGCCACCAGAACCGTTTTTTAATCATAGCAAGGGTCCTTTTGAACCCCTGATGAGTCATCATCACGGCACCGTGATACTGGTGCAAAGTATTGTCCCTAAGGCAGGATGGGACGACCACCTGATCATCCGATCCCTGTCCAGCTTCGCGGTATAACACTTCATTTTGGATATAAAATCCACTATGATACTTGGTTGTCCCATTTGGACCCAATCTATCAAAATATGGTCGTAGTACCTCATCTTTTCTCTGCAAGAGGGCCATGAGATCATCTCTAATTAGCCCTTTTGGTAGTTCATCTTCTTTGGGGTCTGCCAAAGTAAACTCTTGTTCCTTTTCTGGGTATAACCAGGTTACTCTTTTTTCCTTACCTTTATCCTGGTTTCCCCTACTTACCTTTTCGTTGACCTGATTGCCATCAGGCTGGATCTGAGCCTGATTACTCTTCTCCGCTTCCTTCGCCATGCTCCTTGTAGTTACGGCATTTATCAAGTCTGCAGGCGAGTTTGATTCTGGATCACCCTCAGAATCTTCTGGATAAATTTGGGTGAATCTCGGACTCATATCAGTCCTCTGATTCTTCTTACCTTTTGGCTCCGGATGTAACGGAGTACCGTCTTCAGGATTCCGATCTGTCAGAGTTCTGAATCTCTTCACCAAATTGAGATGTTTTTTCTCAATTAGCTGGGCCTCAAGATCTTTCAGATTTTCGGACTCTCGTTTATCCTCTGAGAACATGTGTTCCCATTTTGGCGGTATCTTTTCCGCTTGATCGTCTAGTTCATCCATCCTGGACAAAAAGTCTGCCATGGCATTTTGTTTTCCAGGCACATACTCTAGTTTATGGTTGAACTGAGAGATGAACGAGTACCATCTCTTCAACTTACCATTGGTCATGGCATTGACCTTCATAGATAATAAAGGTTTGTGATCAGTTCTTATGATCACTCTATGACCTACTAGGTAGTGCTTGTATAACTTCAAGCCATACACAATTGCCAAGCACTCCCTTTCCGTGGCTGACCACTTTTTCTCATCCGCCTTTAAAATTCTGCTATTATAAGCAATTACCCAGCCGTCTGACTTGGTCTCCTGGTAAAGGACTGCTCCTAGTGCCGTTCCGCTGGCATCTGTCTGAAGGACAAAGTCCGCAGACCCATCCAAAACCGGATACCTAAGGAATGGCACAGACAAAAGTGCTTCTTTCAGGCTCCTAAAAGCCTGATGGTGAACCTCCGTTATTTCCCAAACACAGTTCTTCCCAGTTAGTTTATACAATGGTTCAGCGTGTTTAGCCAAACCTGGTATGAACTTTTTACACCACTGCAACATACGTAAAAATCTTTGCAGTTTACGTTTAGACTCTGGGAATGGGAAATCATTTATAGCTTTGGCCTTTTTCGGATCTGGGGAAACTCCATCCGAATTTAAGATATGTCCTAAAAAATGAACTCTCTCAGGCAGGAATTCGCACTTCTCCGGCTTCAAGGTCAAATGAGCCTTTCTTAGAGCTTGCAGGACTAGCTCTAAATTAACTAAGTGTTCCTCAAACGTATTTGAGAACACAATTATATCGTCTATATAAACTAGACAGATTTTCCAAACATATGGATGCAAAACTCTTTCCATCATACGCTGGAATTCGGCTGGCGCATTTTTTAGGCCAAAGGGCATGACTTTAAATTGATAAAGCCCTTCTTGGCATATGAAAGCAGTTTTCTCCTTGCTTTCTTCATCCATTGGCACTTGCCAATATCCTGATTTGAGATCTAGGGTAGTATAAAATTTGGCTTTACCTAAACAGTCTAGATAGTCATCCATTCTAGGAATGGGATACTTATCATCCTTGGTAACATCATTTATACCCCTAAAGTCCACTACTGGTCGCTTGGTACCATCCTTTTTACCTACTAGAAATAACGGAGCTGCCCAAGGCGACTTTGATGGCTCAATTACACCCTTCTTGAGCATATCTTGCACATGCTCGCGAACATGTGGCCGTAAATTTATGGCAGTCCTGTGGTACCTTTTTGCCACAGGTGCTGCATCCCCTGTATTTATTTTACAGGTCAAATAGGGTGTAGTAGTTGGAGGATCACTGGGCAAGCTGAACACGTCTCTATATTTTGCGAGACACCGTAAAGCTTGTTCCAATTGTTCAGATGGTATGTTGGATTTAGCTAGCATATTGTACAAGGCTTCCTTGAACTCTTTCTCATCCACTTGAGTCGAATCAGGTCTAGCCTGGACTGCACAAGTTTGCAGCTTCTCCAAATCCTCAACTATCTTCCCCTTAAGTTGATCTTGGTTATCAGTATCACACAACACTGAATTAGTATGGCCAATTATTTGATTTCTTTTCAAATGGCATCCTGATCCTGTGTTGTTGGATACCATAACAACAAAATCATCTTTTGTACCATCTACTATGGTACTATCAATGTGGAACCTTTCTTCATTGTCTTCAGACTCTATTATGATTCCATTAAGGCGATTTTCGACTACCTTATCCCAAAGCTTTGCTCTCAGAAGTATATCAGTACCACTAGGTAAGTAGATGGGATTCACACTCACCACTGGCACCGAAACCTTTAGCAGGCAAATCTTTGGCTGGTATTGATCGGCGGCGCTCATCGTGGATTCCGCGGCGCTCGTGGTCATGACCTCTCCACAATTGGATTGGGGCTGGTCCGGCGTCACGTATATCCGTTGTTGGCGGTTGTTGAGCGTCATCGTCCTATTCCTGAAATCTATTATGGCTCCTACCTGAGGATGAGCCAAAAAGTCTGTTCCTACAATGACATTTTCACCTGCTTCAGGAATTACAATTGCTTTAACGGGGAACTGTCCACACAATGTATCCATCCTAAATTGGATATACCCATGGGCTTGGACTGTCTTACCGTTGGCTACAGTGACATTTAATATCCTGGGATATTCAGTATAATCTGGGCCCAAAGTTTCCTTCAGAAACTTAGCCGACATGACAGTGCACTGAGCTCCTGTGTCAATTAAAGCCATTGTCTTACAACCTCCTATAACAACCTCAATGTGGAATGGGGCTGTTCTGGGGTACGTATCCAGCAAATGTTGTTCCTGAGGACTAGCTGGTGTGCCTCTCCTTATTACTTGTATTGATGGTACTACAGGTTGTGGTGCAATTGCATTCATTTGCACAATACTACCTAATACAACATTTGGGCAATTCACTCTCTGGTTTACTTCACCTAAAGGACTCATCTGAGATTGCCTTGCAACCATAACACTTGAATAATCCTTCTGAGGTGGCTGATTTGTGAATTGACCCTGTTGAAGAGTCTGAGTCGGACCCATAATAGCCTGAGGAGGCTGAGGATGCTGTAATGCAGCTTGCTGTTGGTATTGCTGCATCTGTTGGAACTGCTTCTGCAGCTCCTTCTGCTTTTTAAACTCCAGAAATTCATTATAATCTGAATTCTGTTGATAACTCTCGTGGCTATCCTGATAACCTGAATAGCCTACATTATAAGCACCTCTGCCTCTGCTATTAAAGTTGGCATTTGGGTAACCTCCTCTACCTCTATAGTTACCTCGAGCAAAAGTGTTGAAGCCTCCCCTGTTGAAGGTAGGGAAGCTGGCTCTACCTCTGCTCCTGCGCTCGGACAATACTCTCAATGTCCTGCAGTCTGCAGTATTATGTGTTATGTTCTTGTGGAACTCACACCATGGCTTTGTCGGATCTCGGGAAACTTGACCTCCCTGACTTGTACTAGGTATGGCCACATCAGACCGATTTTCGGTTTGCCTGTTATCAACCTTTTGCTGGAGCTGGTCAAACCTTTCGACCAGTTGTACCATCTCTTTAGAGATTTTCAATAGAAGAGATTCTTTCTTACCTTTTTCGGTCTGAGCCCTAGGGGCTTCCCGAACTGGAATCTCTTCTATCTCAGGAGAATCACTCCTTGACCTTTGGGTTTGGGCCTGTACCTGATTACCTATAGTTTGATATGGTTGCCGAAACCTTTGCCTCTGGCCTTGTTGATATCCTTCTGACTGGTTCCTGGCAACTACGGCAATTTCAGGATCATGCCCACTAGGCATACCTACTTCATTAATTACTATAGGATCCTGTTGTGTACCCTTGGGTCCATATCTCTGAAAGGCATTCTTGTACCTACGTTCAATATCATGAACCTCTACTGCAAGATCATACCAGGTTCTAAAGGTATGCTTTGAATTTTTCAGTTCAGACTGAAATGTAGGATCACTCTTGTAAATAAAGGTATCAATAATCAGTCTCTGTTTAGACTGATAGTCTAAATCACCTTTAACTAGTTCCACTAATATACTGACCCTTTTTAAAAACTCTACGGCCTGTTCATTGGGTCTTTGTTGGATCTCAAACAACTCCCTGGTTAACATTTCCAGGTTGCACTCAGGTGCAAAGACATTAATAATGGCTCTCCTGGCCTCCCTATAGGTCATGTTGTCTCCTGCAACAGCCTTCGGTCTACCTTTAGAAAGCCTCAGCAGTGCTTCATACTTAGCTGATTCGGGTGTATCCCTACGGAATTCCCCTTCAAGTGCTGTTAAAAAGCTAAGCACCTGCTGATTTACCATACCCTCATCTAAAAGTTTGGGTAACACACCTTTAACGATATTCCTGACTACAATCTCCTGTGCCAAATTATTTGATGGCACTTCCCTCTGATCATAAGCTGCTGTTAACACTGGATCAAGATCAGAGTTGAGGGATTGCAGCATAACCCTATTTGGATCTCGTTGAGGTGGTACACCTCCTTGATATGATGGCATATTGTCTTTGTCAAACCTGTAATCCCTATATGGGAAACATGCCAATTGATCTGGTCTAAGGGTATTTGGATCAACTATATTTCCTCTACCATCATAGACCACTCTAGTTAAAGTTGGATGCTGCGAAGCTATCTGACTTTGATTCCTGAAGTCTGCCGATTGCTCAGCTCCTTCGAATCGAAGATCTCTAGCTGGACCTCTCCAACTTTTGGGCTCAAAGTTAAGCCTTTGCCCTTCATCAACATCAGGCCTATTACTAGGCCCTGCGCCTGCATTCATTTCAGCAGGGAGACGGTTGTCTCTTTCTGCACCCCTATTACATGGTCTAACCTGTCTATCCGGCTCCTGTCGGCGCCTGTCGGCTTCCCTTTTGTTGTCCTCTGTGGCGGCATTCGCGATTATGTCGAACAAGGCTTCGACGGTCCCTTTCAACTCGCGTAGCTGCGTCGCCAACTCTTGATTGGACATCTCGGGAGCTCTTTCCTGCGGTTGGAATCGCTCTTGTTCCTGGGGAATCCTCTCTAATCGTTGATCGATTTCGGGGTCCCTTTCTTCGAAATTTGGTCGAATTTCGGGCGTAACGACGTCCCTTTTTGGTCCTGCTAATTCGACCTTTGGCGGCGGTGACCTTTTGAAATTTTGCTGCGGCGGTCCATCGGCGTCTGGGTTCAGATTCGCCGGGCCTGCCTCCTGCGGATCGATGGCAATCGCTGGCGGTCGCCTGCATCTTGAGGCGTAAAATGCATTGCATTTTGTTGCAATGGTTGAACCCTCGCGGGAGTTTGATCTGGGATTACTGGGTCCGGAGCAGCATGCCGTTGCTGATCTCCGTCTCCCAAATTGACTAGATTCCCAGCACTCGCCACTCTGGGTGGTGATCTACGTAAAGTATTACCTCTCGGTATCCTTTCGTTAGGCATTTTAAATCCTGCTAACTTTCTGTAGAAACCTGGAGGATTTTCTTTTCTCCTAGTCTGACTACGAAGTTCCGTGGTAAGGAGTTAAAAGCCACCACTTGTTGTGCAGGTCTTTCCTTAAGAGGCGTAAGAAAAGATTGGGTCTGAACTGACCTGTTAGAACTGATACCTTGGCTAAGCCTCGGTGATCTGTGCAACAGTCCGTTTGTCCCCAGACCTACAACAACAAAGATAAACTTTGTTCTAAATTCGGGGGCCTTACCAAAGACCTCCGCAGTCTCCTAGATGAGACAAGGAATCCCCTCAGGGATAAACTTACTTGGGTATAACCCGAAAGGGGTTTCCCAAAACTTACTTGATGTAAGCCGGCGCCTGGGCCTCTGGCCCTCCGCCTTCGTCGATGCGAATAATCTAAACAAATAAACGAATATATTAAGCAATAAGTCCGACGAAATATGTAAAACGAATGTGGGTACACCACAGTGAATAACTCATAAACAAAACAAGTTGCTGGGAAAGTTATATTTGGGGACGCCAGCAAAAATACCAAAAAATATAATAAAAAACGTGGATAAAGTGAAGAATGATTTCACTTTCATTTTTCGTCTTTCTTTGGCGCTCCATTCTATGCAAATGTCTGCGCCGCTGGTCGTCCCTTTCGTCGATTTGCATGTCGATTTCCCCACACGAAATTGGCATCAACAGGGTGCCCAACACATGTAGAAAAAAGAAAGAATCTTTACATATCAAAAAGAAAATTTTTTAATTCGATGCAACATTCTACTTTATTGTAAAATTATTTAGTCCAACCATAAGGAAATGTACAAAAATTACGTTTCAAAATACGTTTATCATATACTATACGAAATTTTTTCAAAGTTTTACGAGTAACAACTTTACGATCTTGCTGATGCTCTATACGGAGACTATGTACATCTAGTTCTTCTTTTCCATTGTTTTTTACAAAAGCAAAAACCATTCGACGAAGCGAATAAAAATTAACTTTTTTCATAGTATCTGATGACAAAGTGATACCGCGGACTTTGATTACGTGACGGTATTGGTCTGTAGAGGGACTGTACAACCTGTAGGCGTAATTTTTAGGACCTCCACTAACAAATTCGGTAATGTAAGATCCAGAACCATATTCACGTAACTCGTCAGTCATTTGACCAAGACACCAACCAGTGGGTACTTGATATTGTTGTTTGTCAACTGTTGACAGGTAAATAATACTATCCGTGTCAAAATACAATACTCGACTTTTTAATCGCCCAATGTAAGAATATAACTTTAATCGAGCTTGAGCCGTTGTATAAGCTGCAATAACAGCGTTAGTATTTCCCATGACTTCGGCAAAATCATCATGTTGACAATATGTTGTTGACACCAATTGTTCATTGATTAGTCTAACATTCTTAATAATATTGGCGACATTCATCACAAGTTCAAAATATTCTTTGGGTGCATTGTGGATAACAGTCTTATCCATATTGTTTCGTTGACCAAACTAAAAAAACATAAAAATAATTAAATGAAATACAAAAAACTATGCATAGTTACTTTTCCCCAGAAAGAATTTAGCATTAATTTAGCCAAAGCCCTCTTTCCAGGATTTTTTAAAATTTTTGAAGAATCCAATGAAATATTCTCATGATTGTAGACCTCCATCTCGTATTCACGTTTTTGCTCATCTGTCTGAGCTTTAGCAGGATAGCCTTCACTCTCCTATAAAAATTACAATCAAATTCTGTCACATTTACATAATATAAAATTTACTAGTTTCATTTTCATAAAGGTATTGACGTATTGAGTAAATAAACCACCAGTAGGGTTTTTGGTTGGATGATATTGCTCAATATTATCATAATGCCAAACCTCGAAAATCTTGAGGATCTGAAACAAAAATAATATACATAGAAAAAGAACCATTACCGTAACAATATACCTTATATCCCTTCTCTAAGGCTTTATATAATTCTATCGTAACCCATGTACCGTCTAATGCTCTGTCTTGGTCGTTATGCACGCATGCGGTCTTTTGTGAATCATGCGTGCAAGTTTTGCATAAAGGAAACAATAATTTACCACCATGTCGATACGGTAAAACAGGATAAAAGAGTTTGGGAGGTGGTAAAACCTTACACTTGATTAACCCCTCATAAGGTTGTGACGTTAAACTGACCTCTTCAAAATCTTCAGTAAAGATTTTTGGATGACCTGTAGGGTATTTCCCGTATTTGTTGACAAACGGGTATAAACTGCATACATCTACATAATTGATCTTTTCTGCAGGTGTACCATCTTCATTGTACTTAATTTTATGATACAGTTTTACAGCATTAGTGCGACCGCCAAAGAAAGCTAAAACAAGAAAACTTTTGACAAAATAAAAAAGAACAATTCAAGATTTTACCTTCTCGAGGATTTATAGGTTCTGGTATTTTGACTGTATCAAAAAATGTTTTCATTTCGGGATCTGAGTGAAGTTGTTGTAAAAGTTCGCACTCCCACATTTCCACTACGCTATAACCGAGTGATTGAAGTTCCATAATACGGTTAAAAGTGCGCTCATATGCATCGACTGCTTTTGTATTATTATCGGCTGTTAATTGATATCTATTTTTCATACATTTAGGGCAACCATGCCAATAGCAACCGTGAAATTCATAAATTGTGGTGTCTTAATGAGCAAACATATAGATATTAAAATTTCAAAAATTTAAACAAAATTACCTGATAAACCATCAACTCTGTATCTTCCAATTTGAACTTCGCCACCATTAAGTTTATGTCGAATATACAGTTTTTCATTTTTATGGACTAACCACTTCCACCATTTTAAGGCTATAACAGATTGTCTTTCTTCTTTACCATAACCTTTGTATGGTATTGCACCAATAATATCTGGCTTCAAAAATAAACGTCGGAAAACTAAGTTGCAAGCACTAGCAATGGTTATGAATTTTTAAAAGGATCGACATTTGTTTCTTCCATAAAAATATCGCGAAATTTCATACAACATTGTCGTAAAACTTGCACATCGCTACGACAGTAGTCAATTAACTCATTATCAAAATTAAATTGACAACCCTAAACAATGATGCATTTAAATGCAAAACTTTATACTTTTGCAAACTTACTGCTTCAAGCTTTCGATTATACCACTCCAGAAACGTGGCACGAGCCGCAGGTTTCATAGCATTGTAACCGTACATATTGGGTGATGGATATGAGCCAATATATCCATAATTTTCTTTTCTGTTAAAGAAATGAGGGAAATATCCTTTACATATTTCACTTATTCCAAATGTTTTCGGTAAAGCCGCCAAAGGCATCGGAAGAAAGTTCAGAGAATCAATAATTTTTATTGACCCTACTTTGATACACATCAACTCTAAACCTAAAAATAAATAAATAGATGAAAATGAAAAACTATAAACAATTTACTAATTCACCCTTATTAATGATATGTAGTTTATGATGTCCATTACGATACAAAAACTGCATTATAAATTGTCCATCGAATCCTCGAGAATTATGCGCTATTGCAGTAATGTTTTTCATACCTTTTGCAAAAAGGTATTCGCAGAAATCATTTAGACATGTAGATCCTTTGAAAATACGTTCGCGTTGACCGCATGTATTGCAGCAAAAATTTCCCTCTTTTTGACGACACTGATCGCATACAGTATGGACAACACATAAATTTGGTTCATGTTCGAACACATCCCCTAATTCGCTTTGTCGTAGAATTTTTTCCTGTGTAGTCTCAAAATCATAAAAAACAAATTTTTGATTAACAGGACATTTATCGGTAATTCCTGTTTCATTATCATCTAGACACTCATCCTCATCAACATTTGTTTCAAATATATCTTCTTCCTCTTCAATTTGCTCGCTACCAACAGGTTGCATAAAACATAAATGATCTAAAATAAAAATTTTCATATAAAATAAAATAGTTACACCATATCTAATACCTTTTTTAGGTACGCTTTTCTTGCATGTTTTGCATTCAAAATAACCGCAATTATGAGGATTAGAATGTGCTCGTCGAACCAGTGTATCACATTGTTCACACACTTTAAAACGATCGCAAATAGATACCCCTGTTTTTTGACGTTTCGATTGACGTCTTTGAGTAAAAACAAGCTTGTGTCGAGCAAAACACTTATCGTTTTTAAAATATCACAGACAATCTTTGCATTTTCAAGCATTAAATTGATTACATGGGGGTGTATTGTAACACAGAGGACAAACGTTTCTGCATCTGTGTTCCATTTTGTTGTTGCAGGCCAGATCGCAATGAGGACAAAAGTAGCCGCGGTCAAAAAATCCAGGCATCTTTGTAATGACGGAGTAATGATTATTATGGTGATAAATATTCAAAACATGCGTTGCTTCAGGTCCTTAAAACTCTAAATACGTACACAATAACAGACAAATAAAAAACTCTAACCTCTAAATATCAAATCCTTAAAGCGTTCTTTGCTAAAAACTTTGATTTGATAATCGGGTAATAAAACAGTTTGCAATTGCTCCCACTGATGAAAACCGCAAGCTCCTTGATGATTAGCTAAGCCTGCTAAGGTCATCAGTTCTTTAGCAACCTTTGTTTGCAGCAGATGTGACTTGTCAGACTTTCGAATACTTTCCCATTTGTGCTCAGCATTCTTATCTTTTTTATGAATGTAAGCTCTAGCAACAACTAGAGCTCTAGCAAAACATAAATCATCCGTGTTGCTGATTTGAATAATACAGCATTTATCTTTTAGAAAATCATTATGTTTTAAATATTGATGAGCATTGTGAATACCTTAAATAAATAAATAAATAAAAATCTTACATAAGTAATTTTAATCAGCTTACCGCTACCCGCAGGCGGTGTTACAACAATGGTACGAATTGTAGACTGACGACTATCAATTTGTATTTGCTCGTTTGATTGAAGAACAGCGTTAAGAGTGTTTACAATCAACTCTCCAGTTAAAGCATGTTTCGGTCTAAAAGGTATCAAAACACGACCTTTTGCCAAATCTGGATGGTCAAAGGAAAACCCTATAAACGCATTATCAGCGACATTCTCAGAAATTCGCTCTACTATACGTTGAAATGTTGGCACTATTTGAGCATTTAAATCATCCATATGTTCAGTATTACGAAAGTTCACAGAGTACTCGCGACCTTTGGTATTAAAACGCCTAATATTTACAGTACTGGGTTGACCTAGTTCGAAAAAATCATCCGCAACAAAAGATGTATTCGTTACACCTCCACTACCCCCACCACCACCACCAATTTGAGCTGTTTCGTAAATTTCTTCCTCATCAGAACTGTAAGGCGTATAACTTTTGTATTGATCATCTTCATCATCATAATCTAAAACAGTTCCTTCTTCTTCTTCTTCTTCCAAAATATTATTATTAGTATTATCGAGTGTTTCTTCTTCTTCTTCTTTCTCAGAGGTAATATTCTCTGAAGACTCATTCGCTATTGTTTCATCGTCTTCATCAGAAGTAATATCTTCTAAAATTTCCATAGGCATGTCGTCTTCATCCGAAGTAATATCTTCTAAAATTTCCATAGGCATGTCGTCTTCGTCCGAAGTAATATCCTCATAAATAGGTTTCATTATAAAAATTATCTAAACTAGAAAATATAAAAATTACAAACTAGAAAAATAGAAAACAACCTATTCATCAAAAACTTATACAGTAATAATAATAATAATAGAAAATTTTTATAAATCAGCAAAAACTATTAATTTTATAGTAGAGATTTAATTATTGTTTACGATGTTAATGTAGTACTTTTCTTTTTTATGATGGGAAAGCTTTAATGACCTCTATAACTCATGAACACGTGCCCATATCATTTCTTTAGCTTATTTTATTAGCATATAACCAGTTAAAACCAGTTGAAAACCTGTTTTACTGTACAACCCTAGTATTTTTGTTTTGATTCTTGAAGCTATAAAATAACTGTAATAGCTGCTTATAACCCTGTTGCGCCATCTTTTCTTTTTATGTGGAAAAGCTTTAAAGACCCTTATAACTCATGCGCACGTGGCTATATTGCTTCTATAGCTTTGACCTTGATAATTACTATAACACATAAAACACATATATTTTTCTAGCTTTGATCTCAAAGGTTACCGTACCACATAAACACATTTTATTTTATTTTTGTAGAACATAGCTCCTCCTCTCATATACTCCTCAGAATAGTAGAATACTGTAGGATATATGTCTTGAATATTTATTATGCTTATAACTCCTCCTCTTACAGCTATAAGCTATATATCTTGGTTATTTTATCATAACTATAACCTCCTTTTACTCAAAAATTTTGAACACTTTATACATTTATCTGTTTTGTTGCTACAAAAACTACTCGCTTCTTCTTCTCTCTCTCTCTCTTTAATATTTCTTCAAGAATTTTCAAAAATGGAACACCAGTTTATGTTAGACGAAAACATGGCATTATTTGTAGTGGTTGAAGGTAGATACGTGTCAATCTATTTTCGTAACGTCGACCCTAAAACAAAAGAGGGGTACGGTCGCGGATTCAAGCTCATTTTACCACAATACGGTATACTAGGTCGCAATGTCAATATTATTGAAAAGACATTTTCACATGGAGGTCGATGTGGCATCAACCTTGGTTATAAAATGCTGGTTGAGAGCGACGGGGTTACAGTACGATTTAACAATTTGTTTAATGGAACGACATGGTGTTTATCTAAAGAAGTGAGTTGATATATGAATTCTTTCTTTCTTTTAAAATATAATGTTTTATTCTTTAGCAATTTTGGCGCTGGACCAATATGATACATGAGATAGCGCCAGCTATTTCAAACGAGTACAACGCTTTAGCAGCAAATTTACAGCTAGCGATAAAATGCAAAACAAACGAAAACGACGACGTTGCTGGAAAAGATGGTTCTACCCCGAAAATCGTTAAAGAAGAAGAAGTCGCTACAGATAAGAAAATTATTAAAGAAGAAGAAGAAGGGATTCATGCTACAAAATTCGCCGGAGAGCAAAGCAATGCTCGTGAAGATCAAAAGGAAGCTAGCGTTCAAACGTCGTTTATTAATGATCTCTTCATCAATTGTTTGAATGATCCAGACTACGATTCAGCGTCGGATACCAATTCGTTGGACACCGAAACCAGACGTATTTGTGAGTTACGTGTTCCGGGTTTAGATATTCCATGGTTTTTTGATGAGCAAGTAGTAAAAGGTGAAAAATTATTTATAATTATATGTGCTGAGTTAGTTATACAAGACATCTTTAATGGGTGTATTTTTGATTGTTATTGCGCGAAAGAGATAGGAATTGTTGAGGATCATCAGTGTCCAGCTCGTAATTCCATATATAATATCGCAATTACACCAACAGTTAATCGTTTATATGAAAAGATGGGACTTATCATTGACTGTTTTGAATATGTTATAGGTGAAGTTCAAGGTTATTACAGTCTTCGCGCTTTTAAACAGATGATTGACATATTTAGATGTATACCACTTACAAGTACTGGCCGTAAAATTCTTAAGGATACTGTAGCTTGTTTTATTGATGAAGGTTATCATTATGATTTTGATGATGCTGTTGTTATCAAAACACTACGCGATTTTATTAACAGTAAATTGTAAAAGTTTTGCTTACATTCATTCATTCATTCATTACAGCTTGTATGTTTTAATTAGCTATATTTTGATTGCTTATGTAATTGCTTACGTATTTGCTTGTTATATATATAATTTCATACATACATACATACATTGCGCGTATATTTTGCATACAGTAATGCTATTCTATTTTATATAATCATCTATCTTTATGTTTTACATGTGCACTGCTTTATATTGTAATTTTGATAATTATGTAACATTTTGTTTTAAATAATAATAAAAAATCATTTTAAAAATTGTTCAAGTAAAAAGGTGGTTGGTTTTTGTTGTTGTCAAAAAAAGAGATGTCAAATGGTGATGATGAAAAGTTTTATATATGGAAACATCCATTTAACTGTATAGTTTCTGCTCCAACAAAATCAGGAAAAACACAATTTGTTAAAAAACTTGTAATTTTTGCTAAAGAAATGCTTCACCCTGCTCCTGTAAAAATTTATTGGTGTTATTCGGAATGGCAAGAAGCTTACGATGAATTAGTTCAGAAATGTTCTTATGTAGAATTTATTCAAGGTTCGCCTGATTTGAATGAACTTCAGAAAAGTAAAGATACACCTAAATTATTAATTATGGATGATATGATGCAAGAGAAGAAGAATGATCAAAGTTTAACTCAACTTTTTACTAAAGGATCGCATCATTGGAATATATCAATTATACATATAGTTCAGAATGCCTTTTTTGATGGAATGCGTACGAGTAGGATAAACGCTCAATATTTAATTCTTTTAAAAAACCCAAGCGATAGATTACAAGTCCGCACACTGGCTCGACAGATTTTTCCAACTACCTCAAATTATTTCATAGAAGCGTATGAGGATGCTACTAGTAAACCATACGGTTATTTATTAATAGATCTTACACAGACATGTCCTGAAAAATATCGACTTAGATCTAATATATTCCCCGACAATGATCATATGATTTTGTATACACCTAAATGATTCATCATTTTTACAAAAAACTTTATACAGGTTAGTCGGATCCTATTATTTTAGCGATATGATATACAGTAAACACATTTTTTTAAACACTCTCGCTGTGATCCTTTTCATAGCTGTTTTTATTGTATGGGTACAATACCCTTTTCAATTTTATGAAAATGAAGAAGAACCTGTAAATGTTACAGATTTTACGATACCAAACACAAAAAATGTTACAGATTTTACGATACCAAACACAAAAAATGTTACAGATCAGAAATTATTATTACGGGAAATTTATAAATTACATATAATACCCTTACTACGTTATGTAGAAAAAATTTTACATTGTCCTCAGAATGCCGGACAATTTATGCAATTACGAGCGTGTTTCAAAATATATATTTTCAATCCTGTCGTATTTTCTTGTTGTAGTCGAAGCAGTAAATTTCAAAACTTGTACATCAATGGAAGTAGATTACGATATATTGATACGATAGCTTTATTACATAATCAGAAAAAAATATTATACCCTTCATCAGTCTAGTCGAGAATTTTGAAGAGGTTGGTCGTTTTTCTATAATTCGTTTGTTTTGTGACAATTACGATGTCAGCTGCATTTGAAGTTTTTGTCAGAATGGTGCAAAATAAAGTAAAAGGTAAAAATTTATATCTCTTCTTTAACTATTTATTAAACTATAGTATTTTTATTTAAGGTAAAATACTAAACAACAAACAGAAATGCGAAATAGCTGATTTGTTTTGGACTCATTTCTCACCCGAAGCCAAGATTTTTTACAAAGACATGGCTAAGGTGTGCAACCATTTACGGCGTGAAGTTGGTTTACCTATGGGACGTAAAAAAAGTTACACAATTTTGGTGTTTTGCTAGACTATTACTGACGGAGTTGGATATGGTCGAAACTCGCGCTATTTTTGTAGAAGATCTTTTTTTAAAACTAGATACAGCTCATAAACTATTTTTTATGAATATGAATAACTTGTGTGCTTTTTCTAGACGCGAAGAGTTGAATATCGTCATACAAAATGAAGCTTCATTACTATCTTAATGTAATACAATAAATATTTCAATGTTTATTCATCATTTGGTCATTATTGTAAAATTTTTTTGTACTGTACAGTCTGTTTTGTATGGCTTCTAGATTAAACAAATATATTCACGAGCTCAATGTGTTGAAAAATTCAAATCGTGTTCAAAGACGTGCTTTTCTTCAACATTCTTCCCCCGATTTGATCTGTTGTATATGTGAAATTTGTTTGAACATTTTGAACGGTAATATTCCTATTAATTCAAACTTAAAAAAGAAATTGGCCAAACATAAATTATTGCTCAGAGGTTTAGCTACTAGACACGAAAAAAACAAGAAAAAAGATTTACATAATAAACGTGTAAGAATTGTTCAAAGTGGTGGAGCTTTTTTACCTCTAGTACTACCCGTTTTATTATCTACATTAGCAAGTTTTGTTACAGAGAAATTATTATAGAATGAAATTTGCTAATAAATTTGCTCTTATACCTCAGGAGGTTCTGAATAAACTGAATAACTCTCAGGTTTCTTCTTCTTGGACGACGACGAGTTCAAATGAAAAGACAGGTATAGCTAAGCAAGTTGACATGTATCGTAACGAGCTAGAGCGCATTTTGAAAGATAATACGTTAACACCTGAAGAACAATACAAAATGTACTCGCAACTATTTTCACAATATTTAACTTTTGAACATGAAAAGGCTCAACCTACTACAGTGATTTTAAAACAAAAAGTTATTGATAACGAAGAAGATGAGAAGGATAGTGACGATTTGAAACAAAAAGAAAAAAATTGGTTGAACGATGAAAAGTTACTTAGCGGTATTCCTAAACAGTTTAAACGCTCGGCATCCTTATTATTGGAGCATGTGGGACGTAACCCTAGTATAAATGTTAATAAGCAAGGTGAAGTATTAATTGATGGAAAATTAATTGAAGGATCACATATTATTGATTTATTACATGATTTGTCTCGTAAACGTTCAAAAATTACGCAAACGCTTGGAGTAGATGAGTTTGTTAATGCTTTGAAAAAATATAATGTGCCATTAGAGGCTATAGGAAACCCATTACGTAAAATGTTATTCACTTTACCTCGGAAACTCTCCTACCATACACCTCCGGAAGAATCAGATGATCATGCAGTTAGTAGTGTCAAGCGGTTAAATAAACCACTTGTGAAAGGTGTTGATTTATTTTCAAGTGGTGCCGAGGAAGATATCAAAGACGATTCATTCTTTAATAAAGGAAACTCGACAGAAAAGAAGATACGGCGCAAAGCTAGAGCACTTAGACGGTATACTCCTTTGTACTAGAGCGATGAACACCTTACTTTCGAAATTATACAAAAATTTACACGGAAATCCCTCAGCTTTTTCTAGTATTGAAAAATTATATGCTGAAGCTAGAAAGCACCGTAAAACAATTACACGTAAAAATGTTAAAGATTGGCTTTCAAAACAAGATAGTTATACTCTAAATAAACAAGTCAACAAAAAATTTTCACGTAATCGTATTTATGTTACAGCTATGGATCAACAATGGGAAATTGATTTGGCAGATATGTCTTCTTTAGCAGATTTTAACGATGGATACAAATTTATGCTTACATGTATAGATGTATTAAGTAAATACGCATGGGTTGAACCCTTAAAATCAAAACACTCAAAGAATGTTTGCGATGCTTTTCAAAATATTTTAAAAAGAGGTCGAATCCCTTGGAGAGTGCGCAGCGATAAAGGAAAAGAATTTGTCAACAAAGATTTCCAAAAATTATTGAAAACTAACGATTTACATTTTTTTACTTCTCAAAACGAAGACATTAAATGTTCAATAGTGGAACAGTTTAATAGAACTTTAAAAACTAAATTATTTAAATATTTTACAGAGTTTACCACTTATAAATGGATTGATATTTTACCCGCAGTTGTTTCCACCTACAATCACTCTGTTCATAGATCTATTAAGGAAAAACCTACTAATGTAGATTATTCTAATAAAAAAAAATATATGGCAAAGACTCTACCCTGAAAGATTATACACTAGAAAGTCTAAGATTGATATAGGAGATTATGTGCGAATTAGTAAACATAGAGGTGTATTTGACAAAGGTTATTTACCTCAATGGAGTGAAGAAGTTTTCAAAGTAAAACATATTGTGAAGACCCGAAATCATATACTTTATACAATTCAAGATCTGGAAGGCGAAGATATAGAAGGACGTTTTTATGAAAAAGAACTACAGAAAATCGATTTTAATCCTAATATCAAAGAATACAAAATTGAAAAGGTTTTGAAGACTAAACGATTACCAGATGGTCAGAATAGAGTACTTGTGAAGTGGTGGGGTTATCCTGAAAAATTCAACAGTTGGATTTTAGAAAAGGATATACAAAACGATGACGACGATGATTACGATGAACAACTTTGAATTGACATATTATGCTCAACAAGATGAGCTATTATCACAAAATTTTTTAGGAGTTTTTGCTTGCGATACTCTACCGAAGATAGTTAAAAGACCCGCGGCTTTAATTGCAAACACCGATACATCTTTTCAAAAAGGAAGTCATTGGATAGCTATGTATTTTGATAATGCTAACTCTGTATATTATTTTGATTCTTATGGCTTACCACCAGTTATTCCTGCTTTTATAAATTATATTAACAAAAATGCTTTAATAATATATACAAATAAGAAACATTTACAAAATTTTAATAGTAGGGTTTGTGGTATATATACTTTATATTTTTTGTATTATAAAGTGCGACATGTTCCTATGTATAAAATGTTTAAAAGTTTCAGTAACACAAATTTTGTTTATAATGATAAATTGATTTGTAAGTTTTTTCATTGTAAATTTTCTGTAAAAGGTCACTTGCGAAATAAATTATGTACACGTTTGTAAAAAGTTAACTTCTTCTATATGTATTTATATATATATATATAAATTTTACTTCACTTTGATAGCTCCGCCTCCTTTATATTTTTGTATAATTTTATTGGTTATTTTAGTAGCTCTGCCTTTTTATAAATTTATAACTGAGTGTTTAGTTGTTAAATAAAAATTTTTTATTTTGAAATGGATAGTAGTAATAGTACGCATTCAGAAACGTCTCGCATTAGCGTTTGGGAGTTTTTTGGAAAACATCTACCTCGAAACGAAGTGGTTTTCTTCAGTCAGGTCATACTAATATACATTGTAGTCATTACAGCTATAATAAATTTATCTCTCTACAATAATAATACACAATTGTCGGTTGGTCTTTTGTGCGCTTGTATAGGATATGTATTACCTAGCCACGTACCGACCGTATTACAGTCAT
Organism: Romanomermis culicivorax; assembly: GCA_963922205.1. Lineage (NCBI taxonomy): Eukaryota > Metazoa > Nematoda > Enoplea > Mermithida > Mermithidae > Romanomermis > Romanomermis culicivorax. Next base: position 176,284 of record CAWUHX010000141.1, read on the forward strand.
CTAATTCATTGAAGACCGTACCTATAGCAACAGCAAACAACATTATAAATAATGACAACCTTTGAAGATCAATTTTATATCACATTACCTAGTAATAGCAAAAATGGAAACAAGCCCTCTGATTTTTCAGCCCATCTACCTTACCGTTTAAAACTAGATGGAAGCTGGGAGGTAGGACTAAGTGAAATAATATACCCCTATAGTTGGGCTACATTTACCAATCATGGTGGAGATAATGTAATAACGTTAATTACGGATGGTGTCGGAAATAAGGTCAAAAAAATTAAAGTAATTGTTTTTGAAAAACATTACTTTACCATATCTGAATTAATTGAAGAGTTGAATGCAAAAGTTGGAGCAGCTATTGCCGGAACTAACATGGAAATCATGTTTTCATACGATGAACATAGTAGAGGATTAGTTAATTTGAAAATAAAAAGTGGTACAATATTACGTAAAATTGATATAAGCAAACAATTAATGGAGCTTCTCGGATTTAGCTCTACCAATACTGAGGCCTATGCTACTGCTGATGATTTTTTAAATAGAGCTGTGAATATTAACTTATATACTGTTGGAGAGAAACCTCCAAAAAATTCTAACACACATATTCCACCATCCAAAGCTGTTTTTCTTGCCAAGCCTGGAACTAATCATTTATACATGTTAGGTATTCAACCACCAAATTTGAATGATTTACAGAATTTTTATGTTTACTGTAATATTATTGAAAATCAGATTGTTGGAAATACTTTAGCACCGCTTTTACGTTCAGTAAATGTTCAGGGAAAATACAAAGATAATGTGAGTCGTTTATATGAAACACCTCACTATATACCAATTTAATTGAAAGAAATTACAGTACTCGAGATTAACATAAAAAACAGTATGAATGAGCTTATACCCTTTCAGTTTGGGAATGTTATAGTTAAATTACATTTTCGGCGACGTACTCCTTTATTCCTATAATCATAGTATCAAATTTTTATTTACTCATTCATTCATTTGCATTTGGACACGTTGTCGTCAGGTTGAATTTTCGCAAATGCTCTTAATTAATTAATTCATTTAGTTGTTGTTTCTTTTAATTTTCAAAGCAAAATATGCATACCGTATTTATTCCTGAAACCGTTAATTACTGGATCAAATTTAATCAACATAGTATTCAAGATAATCAATTTCAATTAGGTGGTAGTTTAGAAGGTTTTCGAGCAGCATACCCGTATTATTATAGACATCAAGGAGCTGGAGTTGGTAATTTTTTTAAGAGTTTGTGGCGTCTAGCTATGCCTTTGTTAAAATCTGCAGGAAAGCATGCACTTGCTGCAGGTTCCAAAATTGCAGGTGATGTTGTAGAAGGTTGTTCTTTTAAAGAAAGTGTTGCTGAGCATGGACGAAACGCAGCTGGTAGCTCATTACACGAAACGGGCGAGCGCATTCATAAAGGAAAAGGTTTAGGGAAGCGTAAACATATAAATTCTACGATACATATAAAAAGCAATAAAAAGTTAATTGATGGTCAGCGTCAACAACATCAACATCAAAAACAACATAAATGTAAACACCTGAAACGACGTTCCTCATTCTTAAAAAAGACTCCACGTAGAGTAGTCCGTTTCAAGGATATCTATTCAAAATGAGTAAATTTATTGATGCTGCATCGTCTCCTAGTAGTAAAACGGAGTTAGATTTATTTACCGTACCACCAACACAAGTTGCTATTCGTAGAAGTTTTTGGTCTGAAATTCAGTTACAAAATCCTTGTACTAATGAAGGACCTTACGAGTTTGTTATTTCACCTGATTCATATATGTTGGACTTATCAAAAAATTTTATATATTTTACTATTCGAATTACGAAAGCTAATGGCGCTGCTTGCACTTTAACAGCAGACGCCAACAATAACCTTACTGGAAATGTTGTAGCACCAATTAATTTGATCGGCAAAACATTTTTTAAACAGATCAAGATGTACTTAAATGGAAAATTAATATCTGACAGGTAAGTTTTATAATTAAATGTATGTTTACCTTTTTTTAATTTTAACATTTTAACATTTCAGTGGGGATAGATACGCTTACAGATCTTATTTGGAAACGGAATTGAACTATGGTCGTGATGCTAAGTTGACACATGTTGCAGCTGCTGGTTATGCTTTTGAAAATGGCGATGTTCTCGATATAAAGAAAAACAAGGGTGCTTTGGAAAGAGTTCAGATGTTCAAAAACAGTGCAGTTGAATTAATGGCTCCTATACACGCCGATCTATTTATGCAAGAATGTTTTCTATTGAATCAATGTACTTTGAAAATTGATTTATACAGACATAGAGATGATTTTTGCTTGCAAAAATTTATATCTACTGACAAAGAAGCTTATAAAATCGAAGTTAAAAGCATGTCTCTATTTATTAAAAAAGTTGAAGTTGCGGATAATATCAATCTAGCTATTGAATCCATGTTACAAAATACAGCTGCAAAATACCCTATTCGTCGATGTCATGTTACAAGTCTATACATAACAACTAGTCGTCACTCAGCTCCTCTGAACTCATTGTTCACAGGTCCTTTACCTCATCGTCTCGTTGTGGCACTCGTTGATGGTTCAGCTGCTAGGGGTGATTATAATCAAAGCCCCTTCAATTTTAAGCATTTCGGATTAAACGAGATTAAAATAACAAGTGGTACTACAACCTTACCTACAACACCATATATGCTAAATTTTAAAGAAAACAAATATTTGCGCACTTTTGTACAATTATTTGAGGGTGTAGGAATCGGTACAGATAACAAGGGTAATGAAATTACTCGAAATTCTTTTACAACGCATAACACGGTTTTTGTTTTTGATTTGACTCCTTGCGGTATGGATGGTAATTTTTGGAAACTCGTACGTGAAGGAACCACTAGTTTACAGATGAATTTTGGAGAGGATATACCAGATGGCGGTATTGAAGCACTTATATACGCAGAATTTGACTCTCTCGTAATGATTGATAAAAATCGTGAAACCTTTACAGATTATAGTATTTAAATACGTTATATTTATATGTACATTTCATCTCATTTTTTTAACATAAAAAATCACTTATAGTTGTTGTTGTTTATACACTCCTTCTCTTTAGCTATTGTTTAGAAATATTCTTTTAATTTATTCCTAATTATAAATGAACTTCCTTTTATTACTCCTTCTTTCCTTTATTTTCTCCTTTAATTCTACAGTACTATGTAATTATCTTGTATGTTCTTTTTACCCTAAGACCTGTTTCTGCATATTCTCTACATATCGTTTACTCGTACATCTCTAAATATCTGACTACAGTAAACCCTTTTTTATATTCCCGAAGTTGACACATACACACACACACTCATAGTAGAACTCTAAAGAAATTACCTTTACTATTAAACACAATAAATAAAAAATTTTATTAATTTTAATTCAATTTAATTTATTTGAAACAAAATATATATATATATATATATACAAAATTTAAAATAAAATAGAATAAATTATACATATATACAAAATTTAAAAACAAAATAAAATATACATATATACATCCGCCTTCGCCGCCGCCGTCGCACCCCCACGCTAGAGGTTTCACGCGTATCCACTAAAATTTTTACAAATTTTAATAACTATTTTAGTTAAACAAAAATTTTTACTCTAATATATCATTTAACTGTTAAGTAATAGGTACAAGATCTATCAATAGCCTTTATTTTATCGTAAAATTTTATCGTATAAATCGTGTAAATAATTGAAAGCTTCTAGAATATTCTAGAAATGTTCTTTGTTAAGTTTTAGACAACTCAGCTATATACCATACATTAATATACATGAATTAGAAATCTGTAACATGTCGCAGTTAGCACATTTTAACCTACGCATATTTATCTTGAAATATTGTAGTAAAAGCTTATAATAATTTTACTCTCATTAAATATAAAATTTATATGTCTACTACGTGTTTTAACTATAACATTTGAACTTACTAGAAACGCGGCAGCGCTAGTTTTACCCTCTCCTCGACGTAGCGACCGTCGGCGTTTTCCCATTCAGCCCTCGCACCTGGGGGGAGGATATTCCACAGGTGCGAGGCTAGGTGGCCGTCGACCAGCGAAGGGTTTTCAAACATCCGGCGTAGACGTTTCATGAAACCCCAAAAGGGTTTCTGTCTAGCCGGATATTCAACCCCTCGCTGGCTTTTCCACCAGCTCTTGAAGTCCGTTGAGGCCTCCTCCCAGAAGACGGACGCCCACGCGTCAATGTCGGCTGTCGTTAAAAACGGCTCTAAATTAATAATAATAAAATAGTATACATATTAATTTTTAATTCAAACAATTTGTAAAATCAATGTACCGTAAGCCTCGTAGGCGGCTCTCAACATCGAAATAAACATAACGAAAACGGCTTCCATTGGTAGTCTCGGGTGTCGCGCGCAAGTACAAAAATAAGAATGGTTCTTCTTCTTCTATTTTTTCTAATTATACCTCTTTACCCTCATTAAACCTTTTCCGGTTTTTTCTGCTTTTTGGTTGAATCTTTTCGGTTTTTCTTTGAAGTTTCTATCAAAATAACAATAATCACCACCTTAATTGTTTTGGTATTGCGTCTCTTTAAAGGTTTTAGGCTCTAGGTTATTCTAGAAAACTATCAAAATAACAATAATCACCACCTTAATTATTTTGGTAAAGCGTCTCTTGCTACCGTGTTTTATAGAACCTTTGACCTTTTCTAGCATTTCTAATTGGTTTTATGATCTAAATGGCTTCAGCTGTCTAACCTTTCTATGTTTGCTCTGGGAAACACTCTGTATACAAAACCGCATCTACCTACATAAATCATCCAATATAATGTATTAATTTCCGATACGTAGAATAACGTTCATGTATTGATGATTTAGTTCTTTTCTTTTTTCTTTTTCTTTTCTTTTTTCTTTTTCTTTTCTTTTTTCTTTTTCTTTTCTTTTCTTTTCTTCAAATGTTTTTGAGGTATCAATTACTTTTTACATCTAGAATATTCTTCATCTCAACTGTTCACTTTTCTACATGCGCTTTATGCCCATTCTTTTGGGTCATTTTTCTATAAAAGAATTTGATCATTTACGATTTTATAAGTATAAACCCGTAGGAATAATGTTTCAAGTTTTATAGACTCTTGGAGTTTTTATATGTGGAATTGAGCATTCTGATCTAAAAGACCGTTCTAATTTGGATGATCGTTCAATATGCAGGGCTTCCGCTTAGCTTTTCTGTGAACCTGCAGATGGCGCACCTCTTATTTTGGAGCCCGAGGGCGCGTTTTTTGAAGGACTTCCTCCATGGGCGGAGGGGGTCAATTTTATAAATGAATTCTTTCTTTTATGTTTTCCATTTTTTGTTCACGTTATTATTTTTGTATTTAGACTACAATATTTTAGTGATAAACAAAAATAAAATAGTGTTTCAAAAGTTTTATAATAAAATAGAATGTTGCATTGAATTAAAAATTTTTGATACGTAAAGATTTTTTAACTCGTCAAATTTTCCACACGCTTTTTACGACCTTCTCGTTTGGTCATCTTTCTATAAAAGACCTTTTTTGTCTACATGCTTTTTACGGCCAGCTTGCTCTGGTCATTTTTATAAAAGACCTTCTTGGTCATTTTTGGCAGAACATCAAAATTTATACACATGCACCCGTAAGGATAATGTTTCATCGCGTAATGACTCTCCCGATATTTTACTCATTAAACAGACCATTACTGACCAGATTGACCGTTCTGACATTTGTTGACTTGAACAATCGTTCAGAAAATGGGACCTCCGAAATATATTTACACGTGCAAGTGGCACCCTTTTGACAAAGGGGGTCCGGGGTGCAAATTTTTGTGGGCTTCCTCTTCCCAGAGGGGAAGCCGTTTTTACACACAATCTCTTTTTATTTCTTTTCCATTTTTTGTTCATTTTAGTTTTCCTTTTTGCGTTCATCATTGATTTTCCTTTTCCACGCACAGTAACACATTTATTACCATAATCGAAAAATTACCGTAATTCTACTATTACGGTAACTCTAGAACATACATTTTTAACCGTACGACCTATAAATCGATCTATATGTTTACTGTACGACCTATAAATCGACCAAGAAATTAACCGTATATGTTTACTGTACGACCTGTAAATCCGACAAAAGCCAATCGTGTATGTTTACTGTACGACCTATAAATCGGAAAAAAGTGACAAATTATAGGTCGTACACAAAAGATAGGAGTATCCTTAAGCGTACGACCTATACGGGCCGGCCTTACTACTTCTTACAATAAGAGCTCTATGTAAACGATTTTGACCACAATACTGATTTGTGTCACTTTTCTATTTGGAAGCATTTTATAAAAAACAGACTATAGTTAATGGTATACCGATGACGTATATTCTTCAAGGTCTCATTGATACTGAAGAATAATGATTTCACACCGGTCTAAACGCCTTACAAAATCTAATATTCGAAAAGAGCTTCAGAATGCAAAATATTCTAACAAAATCGTGGGTAAGTGATGGCGATGTATCGCTGTGGCCAACATTTTCTTTTCTCACATTGTGTGCTACAGTCATTAGGATTGTCTATTATTTGCATGAGCATCTTTTTTCTTCCCGAGGCTCATTATTATTTTTTTTTCAACTTGTGTGTTGCAGTCATTAGGATTGTCTATTATTTGCATGAGCATCTTTTTTCTTCCCGAGGCTCATTTGGGAAAAAAATCCTTCGAATAGCACTGCCATGATAGCAATTACTACAGCTGCACACCGATGCCAAGTTGCATAGTATGCCATTCAGTAAAACTTTCATTTCCGAAAAATCAAACACTGCAGGCATTGAACAAGTCGCGGAAAAAATCTGTCGCATCTGAAGATTCATCGGGGAAAAACAAAATTAATGTTCCAAACTGAAATTTTAGTAAAAACAAACGATCACATTTTCACGCAAATTTTCTTATCGATAGGGTCGAGATGCAACCCGACGCAAATGTTGTAGAGCCATCCGCCCAAAATGGCACCAATATGTGGTCCCAAAATCGGCACCCAAAACCAATTGTAGTTACGGTAGCTGAAACGAACAAAATTAGGACGTGATAAACTTGAAAATTAATTGCTGAAACGATCACAATAGATAAATTTTTCGAAAAATGTTCAGAATGATGTCTAACCTGTGCTCGAGTTTAAATGCTGTATGTCTGACTCAAAAACTCAGCACGAGCCATGCAAAAAACTGCTGTTAGATATAGTAAAATTTGAAAATCACTCGTGTTAGTCATACACCTAGCATCTAGGGGAGTTAGGGAGGGTGAACCTTCCCATTTAAGACCCCGGACACATCTGTCTGGCTCAAAAATGTTCAAACATCGCTTCCTGAACTTTTTCAAATAATATTTTTTTGACCATTTTTAGGCATATTATGTATGATATAGTTATGAAACTTTTTTCGTTTTTTGCTCACTCACCCTCCATCAGCCCCTCTCGCTGAGAAGACCGAGGACCCCCCTGAAAAATTCTTGTTGTGCACGTCTGGTATTAATTATGGGAAAATTCCTCAGGAATCGATAATAATTCGAAGAACTTCATCCGCGATGTGTTTATTATGACCAAATACGCAGAATCATAAACTCTAAACTGCATCTCTAAAAATTCTGACCAGAACAAGATTTCATTACGACTGCCGGAATATTTATCAAATTTTCAGAATTTCACCATCTTATAGCTTCGATCTTACATGCCTTCTACATGGCTTGAATTTCTATTCCACTAGTTCCTATTTTTTGATTGGATTTTTGATTCTGAATTTTCCTTACCTGCGAAAAATTTCTGGAAACAATAATCGAATTTTAACGAGATTTAAATTCCATCCTTTGAATTCGAGATCGCAAGTTTAAGAAAGATATGATCAATACGAAAAATCCGGATTTACCTAAAAACTCTGGATCCCCAACCGAACATCGCAGTAAACAAACGGGGCGAGAAATCGCGGGCCGGATTTAAAGCTGCACCACAATTCGATTCGTAGGCCGTCGTTAAAGCTGTGACACCTAATCCGATAATCAACGGAGCCAATCCTTTGGACACCTGCATGTTACGTTCGTCCGTGACGGCCATGGCCAAAAGGATGAGCAAACCGGTGGCGAATACCTGGATTTAACACAACAGATAAATTCCAGTAGTTTACTGTGCTTAGATCGATAAATGTAAATAACTCATTGAACAGAATGAAAATTTTCTGATAACATACAAAAATGGACTTACTTGGTCAACGAATCCTTGAAAAGTTGAGATATGGTCTCCTTGGGGGTAAGTAGCGAATATGTGGGAAGTGGTGGCATTTTCGCGATTTCCTTGCTCTACGAAATTTATCTGATCTGCAAAATTTTATGACTTCAAAGATTACGTTGTTCAACCTAATTGAAAATCGTAGAGTGCACATCTCCCGTGCTGGATTTAAAAATATTGAACAAAAATGGTACCATGGTAAACGCAATAAACGGCCAAAGCACCGAAGAAAGCTCCTAAGTACTGCCCTAACAAATAAACGGGAACGAAGCGCCATTTTAATCTACCGAAAATAGCGAATGCGATAGTCGCTGCAGGATTTATGTGCCCATCTGCAACAAATGTTGAACTTCGTCAGACACAAGATAAAATAGTATTTGCAGACTAATTACAAACCTTATTCCAAAATTTGCACAAAAGGTCGTTTCTGGATTTCTAGAAGATCAAAATTAGTCAGGAAACTCAATTTCTCAAATTTAAAGTTATCTTACGGGTTTGGATACAGTGCAGAAATAAAAAATTCAAATAAAAATATTACGGAAAGACCTGAAATTTTAGTCGATTGACCACCAACATTGACACAATCTGCCGTAAACGGATGAAAAACTTACGCGACATTCCACCGCAAGCGTAAACGCCGAAACTGACAGCTAAACCCCATCCAAGGTTGATAGGTACGATACCGAATCGGAAATTATTTTTGTTTAAAACTACTTGAGCGACGCAACCGACACCGAAAGCCTGCAAAAGTTTACTCGTGAAAAATCGAGTAATAATGCATTATTATGAGTATGAATTACCGTACTTATTCGAATAGAGCTCGCTGGATCAGTTATTTCTACAAGTACTCGGGGCGAGTTCTACAGGAGGGGGTTCCATTAGAAGACGGGTTCTATTTGTTTCACAGAGCATCAACTTGAAAATACTCAAAATTTTAACACGCGATACAAACCTTTATTTTGAGCAGAATCAGAACAATAATCATTACTGACGATGAGCATTGGCTTTCACTGTGAAAAAAGTGCATTGAAAAGTAATCTGCCATAAAACTGTACATTCAACAAAAGTCCACAGGTACATTTATGCCGCAGATTCTAGTATCCTACATACACCACATTGAATAGAAAAGTGATGTATATTTTCACCGCTGACATTTGCGATCCACAGTAAAATGCTCATTTGTCATATTTACATTTTCACCGAAGAATGTCAGTAGTTTACAGTGATAATGCCTTTATTTTCAACACACGGTTCATTCCAAACGTCCCTTTGTGCAGTTACGGAAGACGAGAATCGAAGATAAGATGAGGATATGGACCCTTTATAACATGGACAAACAATGATTTCCCTTTGCCCAGAGCACTGAGCTCTTCACCATATTGGTCGCACTGTCTTATGCTCGGAATTATTCATTTCAGCGGTAGATTAAGCAGTACTTTTGCAATGTGCTGATTTCTTCAATAAGCTGGATAGTGCCATTAACTAGCTATAAGACCAAAAAAATCAGCTAGAAATCGACTGCAAAAATTAGTTCAATTCCGAGCCAAAGAAGACAGGCAAATAAAATTAAAAAATCAGGCAGCCAAATAATAATTCAGATTCTTCAACTAGCAAGGACATCTGCCATTGCCCAGCACTGGATTAAACACAAGCCAGGTCTTAACGTACGACCACAGGTTACGCTCACAATCAAAACAAAGGTCCCCAAAAATTCGGCCAAGAAAAGTCGCAGGAATTGATTTTTGGATTTCAATGTGCCGGCTATTCTTCGTTGCCACGTATCATCGGAGTCGGACGACTTTTGTTCTTCGGGCAAAAATACTAGAAAGAATAACAACGATTTCAGTTATATTCCTCAAAGTAAAAGAGCAAGAAGGCTGAATTTTTCTAATTTTGTGGCAACGTATTTTTAATAGCAACTTGGCCACAAACAAGAGAAAAGCTAGCTACAGTAAAGGCGATAACAAATTTACATCGTTCAAAGGTGTAAGATTTCTTGAATATAGACGTGTTATTCGCCATTTCAAGGAATTTTCAGCATCTATGGGCTAAACTATAGGTCACAAGGAAAATATTCACTCTACTCTAGTGTCCCTCTCACCTTTGCCTTCATCGTGGCTATCGTCATAGACTTCCACTTTACGGGTTCTCGTATTATACACAACCGTACTTTTATGACTGTTGGTTTTCTTTAGGGGTGAAGTTTCGGAAGCCATATTTTAGTTACGGCGACAGCAAAATCTAGCAGTTTTCTCAATGAGAAAATGGCAACTATTGGAGATATGCCGGGGTTCGAAAATGAATAAGTGGTAGGTAGTCATTTCTGGCCAAAAGGTGATTCGTCCGGCCAAACAAAAGAATTTGTCGTCGTAGGAAGCGACAAAATCAAAACAAATAGAGAAGATTTTCGGGAAAGTGTCGAGAATCCGGTTTGCTCAAATAAAAGATACACTTTACTTTTACCTTCTTTTTCATGGGCGAAGCCTTTGAGTAATTTTCCACTATGGTACGGATCATGGGCTTCGGCGTCGTTCGTAATTTTTGTAGTTGATTCGCCCATGTTCTTTAGCTGTCGATAACTATAAATTAATTCGATAATGACTCTATATTAGTAACGTATCAGCTCTGAAATTAATACAAACTTTGATGTCGAATAATGATAAAACTGACAGTTTTACCCGAACTTTCAAGGTTTAAACTCAGAAGGATGAATTAACTACAATAAGTATGAATTACGAATCAGCTGAGTTTTCTATCTACACATAGGCGAAAAAATCTTCAATCGACAGAACTACTCTTCGGCATCGATCAGAAAAGGTCCAATGAATAAACAAATTAAAATATGTGAGTAATGAATGAATCGGAGATTTAAAATTTCCAATTGTAAAGTTTGTTCAACTCCTCAATATCATATGACGAAAAAATCGACTAGAAAGATTCTGCAATGACTAGCAGCATAATTGAATCAACAGTAATTTTGAATCTACAGTTGTAAATTGTTTTTTTAATAGTTTAGGTCATATTTTGATAGGCAAGTACGGGTCATATTTTGATAGGCAAGTGCAAATAAGCATAATGGAAAAAATTACTATGAAAACTTGCCTGTACATAGGAAAATATATTGATCAAGATGAGATATTTAGTGAAAGGCACGGAGAATGATCAAATTATTGTAATTGATTACCTACGTAATTGTTCGTTACGTCATGAAATTCCATAAAATCACCTCTGTATGCTGAGCACAAAATTTTGTGATGCGATTTCCAATAAAAGGAGCGTAAATAGTGACAACGTCCTTATCTACATATTATGTGAAAAACGGTTAATGAATTGCAAAATATGGTCCGTCTACCTATACGAACAGCTTCTAGTTAGATAATCATTGCTCTTGACGACTGTTTATAACATGGCTGAAATATGATTAGGAAAAATCGATTTTTTTGAACGAGTATCCGAGTAGTGTCTATGAATTTGTATGAAAATACACTAAAAAGAAAGAAAGTGTTTGCCGAACTGAATCGGGCTGACCGTGCACAATGAGGCCGCATAATTTATGAAAGAAAAAAAGGATGAGGGTTGATACGTTGTCATGGCGAAAGATTAACGACGAAATTGATTTCACGACTCGAAACTTCATTTTGTTGAAAACAATTTTTTCAGTCTGTAGGCGAGATGAAAGGCATCAACGACTTTGCTGAATAAGGTTAGCTTTTTTCGAATGAATCTAATAAAGATTGTGTTTTGCAACACGCTTATCTGACGTATAAAATCAACAGACAAATACATTGTTTTTCGTGAAATGCTTCTAAATAATGAAAGTAGAAAGCAGGTATTATTTCAGACTTTCACGATTTCCTGATAAAAATATATGATATATAATTGGAAATTTGTCGACATACTGACCTAACCTTTAACAATTTTTTGAGTGAAAAATTTTACAGTAAGAGCTCTATGTAAACGGTTTTGACGACAGTACTGATTTGTGCCACTTTTCTAATTGAACGCATTTTATAAAAAACAAACTATAATCTCCATCCTCAATTTCATAATGTAAACACTATAGTTTGTTTTTTACGGAATGCATTCAAATAGAAAAATGATTAAAATCAATACTATCGTCAAAATAATTTACACAGAGCTTTTGCAGTAAGATTTTTCACTCTTTTGCTCAACAAAGTACGCTCACAAATTTTAAGTCCGATCTCACAAATGGTTCGGTAGAAAATCGTTAAACTATGAAAACTGTGTAACGGTTCTTCTGTACTACCGACTGCACAGCCCTGCATCGCCCGTCGCGGCTGCCGCAGTGCCCAAAAAAATATTAAGGTCTGGGCCCCTGACTTGGATGAGCAACATCAAGTCTACGGGTTCAGAGGAAAATGTACCATGGCACCTCTTGGGCATCGTCACAACTGTTTGCTTCCCACTTCGGTTATTTAGAAACATTTTTTGAAAAATGATCTGTAGAATCATATATGTCACCGGTAAAAGTAATCCAATTCTATGCCCATAAAATAACTGACGACTTGAAAAATATCGATCTTCATAGAACCGTTATTAAACAATGTAGCGATTATATTTTTGACTGACTATACCGAGCTAAGACTGAAACATGACAGTTTTCGATAGAGAACACGCTAAACTGAGCTAAAAATAACCTGACGAGATGCACGTGGCAGTGAAAACGTGGAAAATGGACAACCGAGAATAATCAATACAACAGTTGCACTGCAAATTTACCGTAACTTATTCCGTCACCATCAGATTCCGTTTGAACCTATACTTTGTGCTTAATCTATCCTGGAAAAAAAAATTTTTGTTTTAGTAGAAGTTATACTCCATTAATTTCGAAATGATCGATGTAGCGATAACCAAAAGAATAGGTTCAATTTGATACGCAATTTTCACGGAGTAGAAAACCTTGCTCGTGATAATCATAATAATGAGTTGGAATTCCAAAATTTTCATGTAAAATGATTTTTTCTGTTTTGTCCGCTTTTTGTGACGCAATAATTCAGTATAATGTCTGCGTATCGTGTTACGTTTTTGGATTTTCCACCTTAATGATTTCATTGCTTGATCTATGCACTTTTTCGTGCGTCCGAATCCGAAAAAAGTGAACATCTATCCTACTTTGACGGATTCTCATTTCCGAACGTTTTTTAGCTACTAGGGCGGTAAGTTTGCTGGCGGATTAAAGGCCGATTATAGTAATCGGAGATTAAACGTCGCTTATAATCCAGGATTACATTTTTTCGTAAGGTTGTCGGCCGATTAAACGTCAATTGATTTAATCTGGGATTAAATCAATCCATAAGTTCGTCAGCCGACTAAAGCCCGATTATCATAATCGGCGATTATAATAATCCAAGTTTTCAATCCTGCCCCAACCCAGGTTTAAAAGGCTTATTATATCTGTTTTTGCAATTGCATAGTCGGTTTAGTAGTTGAAGAATAAGGGCGGTAAGTTTGTTGGCGGATTAAAGGCCGATTATAGTAATCGGCGATTAAACATCGCTTATAATCCAGGATTAAATTTTTTTCGTAAGTTTGTCGGCCGATTAAACATCGATTAATTTAATCCAGGATTAAAGCAATTGGTAAGTTCGTCAGCCGATTATGTTGTGCAGGTCTTTTCTTAGGGTGTTTAAGAAAAGATAGAGGCTTCTGGTCTGAACTGACCTGTTAGAACTAATCCCTTGGCTGAGCCTCGGTGATAGTGCAACAGTCCGGTTCCCCAGACCTGACAACAAAGATAAACTAAATTAATGGGGCCTCACATGGACCCATGCAGTCTTCTAGATGAGACAAGGAATCCCCTCAGGGATAGACTTACCTTTCTAGATCCCCTAACGAGTCTTCCAGAGCTTGCAGTCAGCAAGCTAGCGCCTGGGCTTCTGGCCCTTCACTCCTGTCAATTGGTCGGATCTAAATAATAAAGAATATGTAAAGCAATAGTAAAAATAAAGTGGAATGACCACTAATAAAATTATGCAAATATAAGACGTAAATGCTGGGAATATTTTACTGGACGCCAGCTTTATTACGAAAAATATAATATAAAGTTGACAATGAATAATCACTATCACTTTGGACTTTCTGTGGCGCTCCATTTCTATGCAAATGTTTGCGCCACTGGTCGCCCAATTTTGCCGATTTGCATGGCGATTTCCTGATGCAACTTGCCATCAACAGGGTGCCCAACATCCCTCGCGCGTCGAAACCGACCTATGGGAGGTAGAAAAACTTTTGGCTGGGTTACCCCGGCATTAGAAAAATAATCAAAAAGGTCTACCATCCAGCTGACTCCCGTTTTCACAGTCTGTCTTGCATGGACTCCCATAATGGTCATTGGACACAACAAATACCAAGGACTTCGCCGCAATAGCTGGCAAGTGACACCCATTTTGACCTTGGCTTTGATGGAATACCTCCTGCCCTAAGGAGTGGGGCAATGATGTCGGCACCAATTGGGTCGATTTCGGATTCGGTTGCTCAGTCTGCATGTTGTGGCAAGTCGTGGGTCGTCAGTCTAATCCCATGCGAATCTTTCCCACCTCTCTATATTTTTCTAAAATAAACTAAAATACGAGATTAAATTTTACGATACAATAAAGACGATGCGGGAATGTAAGAGTATCACAAAAATAAAATGCGCTAAAAATTGAGCATAAATTGTGGCCAAAAAGTTGAAAAATGTTTTTGTGGTTGCTTTTTGCACTGATTTTTGGAAAAGAATTTTTTGTTGGCCAGCAGCACCGAAAAATTTAAATAATATTTTTGGATTTTATGGTTTTGTGATTTTTTTGAATTTTTGTGATTTTATTAGTGTTTTTGTATTTTTTGTTTTATAAAATTAGTAAAAATATATGCGAATAAATGAATTTTGGGCCAAAAATGTGGGGCTGTTTACTGCTGCTGCCTGCCACATCTGTAGCCTCCTCGAGGCCTTCCTCGATAGTATCAAATTTGGCCTTGTTGGCCTCAGGTATGACCTCCATCCTGGCCCTGGTTCTGGCCTTGTTGGCCTCTACCGCGTCTTCCAAGCGGTTGGAAATTCATATTGTGAAATTGCGCATCTGGGTCTTGGCCTTGGTGTTGCCAGTTTCCTCGGCCTCTGTAGGGTCGCTGAGGGCGCCCTCAGAAGCCTCTTCTGGCTTGACCTTGGCCATACCCTGGTCTACCCCGGTATGGGTCAGGGTTTGAGAATTTGTCATCTCTCCCCTGTTGCCTCCACACTGAGCCACTGCTAGTGGAGTTGCTATGTTGTTGTTTTTGAGTCCAAAAAGTTGAATTTATAGATTTTGATGATGTTAATTGAAATCTTGAAAGTGGACTTTTGTATGAAGTACTAGCGGCTTCACTATACGACCTCTGGCTGGTCGATGTAGATGGTTGTTGTGTCCTCGGCGGCTGTCTCTTAGCCGGTGGAAGTCTAGGCACTTTGAACTTACCTGGGCTCTTGGCATTCGTTCGCTGATATTTATCAGCTTGCGCTTTGTCATCGCCCGCTGCCTTCCTTTTTACGCCCATCTGGTTTAACCTTTGCGAGCCCATAAAGATATATTGATTAAGGGCCGCAATGTAGAATTTATCTACTCGGTTTCCCTGAGCTTCGACGACCAGTTGTCTGTTCACAAATGAACACGCCTGGGCATACCACCTAACTATTGCCATCGGTGTGATCGGAGCAAAATCCAACTGCAAAAATGTCATCAGGGTCACCTACCTGATGGCCATGAAGATGTCTGAAACATCGTATTCCTGAAGCCACCTGGGAATAAGAGCTAAAATTATCCATTCCCAGATTTTCTCAGGGACACGTTCTCCATCAAACATAAACCGACCTTGCATTTCAAATTGCTGGCAGTAGTTATCGTGAATTTCAGCCATGGCATCATTGACCATTCTGTAAATTATCGGCCATTCTTGGCGGTCAAAAGCAAAGTAATTGGCGACCTCTGGATTTTCAGATGAGACGGGCCCAATCAGGCGCCTTTGCTCCCTTTGCCATTCCCAATAGTCAATCAGAGTCTCAGCCAATTGACCAGGAGAGACAAATTGTTGTGATTCCCTTGCGGGTCTACTAACCACCACATTCAATTTGACCTTCTTGATCAATTTTTCCTCGGATTCAAAATCATGCTTTACCAACACGCTTCCCGCAGGTTTCTTACTTTTAGCAGTATAGCTTGTGGGAACGGACTTAGATTTGCCGGAAGATGTACTAACTTCTCCGCCAGTTTTCGATACCCTTTGCATCTGAGTGTACGAGGCAGTGGATGCAGTTGTCCTATCTAATTTCGTTTGGCCTTTGGAGGTCTCCGTTTTTGTTTGACTATTTGAAGTCTCCATTCTTGTTTGACTTTTCGAAGTCTCTGTTTTTGACCTTTGACTTGTTGAAACTTCGGGGGTCATCGTTTCTTCGGCCATATCGTAGGCATCATTTTCCGTGCCGGTTACGGGCATTCCTTGTTCCTGAGCTGCAAGTCTAC
Source organism: Romanomermis culicivorax (assembly GCA_963922205.1). Classification (NCBI taxonomy): domain Eukaryota; kingdom Metazoa; phylum Nematoda; class Enoplea; order Mermithida; family Mermithidae; genus Romanomermis; species Romanomermis culicivorax. The sequence goes on from CAWUHX010000141.1 coordinate 193,081, forward strand.
ATGCTCTGGCCTTACTTAACCTTTGTCCGCATCTTACCTTTTCTCAGCCTAAGTGTGAGATAAACTTTTTGGACATTCCTTCAGCCAACATGTGCTGAACTTTTTCAGGAGAACACACTCCAGGGATTCCTTCCTGAGTAATCTTTCCCCTTTTCATCAGCTCTGTCTGCTATGGCTGAATCTGAGCTATCATTGGCATAAGCCTGCTCCTTCAACCTCTTTTGCAATGCCCTCTGGCCCAGGAATTCCTGCTGGGCCAGTCTTTTCTGCTCTTGAATTTTGGCCTGAAGGGCCTCTCGCCTCGCTTGCAGATCAGAATCTTGAGCATCCTTAGCTCTGACAGGTGCTTCTTGCATCTTGTCCAGTCTGGCATCTATTCCTGACATTTTAGTTGCTGCTTCGTCTATTTGAGTTTGGATTTTCTCCTCCTCAATTTCTTGCTGCTGAGTTTTAGCCTCCATGGAGTCTTTTTCCTCCACTGTCTGGCTCTCAGATTCCAGAATTTCACCTTCTTCTCTTTCATCCTCCTCCCAATTAGACTCCGAGTCTGAATTACGTATCTTGGGCAACAGTTGTTTTATTTTAGGTGGTAAAACAGCTGGTGCCAGAGGTACAGTCTGCATTATGGTGACTACTTCTGGTTCAGGCTCTGCCGGTTGTTGTACCTGAGCTACAGGAGTCTGCTGTGCCACCTCTGGTTGCGTTGGCAGCAGCACCATGACTACTACTGCAGCAGCTTGTGTAGCAGCAGTGTCCAAAGCTGGTTGTTACACTTTGACCACTGGCGCTGGCACCTGCGGCTGTGTTTTAACCTGTCCCGTCGCTCCAGCTTGCGCTGTTTGGGAATTTGAGGGATGATTCAAAGGTACTTTGGAAACTAACTCACTGGCTGGGGTCTATGTTAATGTATACCCAGGCATATCCGAAGCCAATGTTCTCTCCCGTAAACTTTTGCTAACAAATTCTGGTCTGATTTCGAGTGGATTTCGAGGTGCGTATGCTGTTGGATAATTGGTCGGATGTGTGCCTTCCCTCATGGGATACCACAATCCCAGGGTCAAAGTCTCAAAGCCTATATAGTAAAAAGTTACATAATAATAAGGATTTACCTTATAAGCTTCGTCCTTCAATAACGATTAGTCCTCACTTATTTGTAAAATCTCTTTGGCTTCTCTAAATTGTAGGGGGACAAATCGGAACTAATTTTGCCAGGCGTATACCTCTTTCTTGGTCGGATTTCGGGGTTCCGATGGCGGCAAGGTAGCTGCTAACTCTAAATAGTATGCCAGGTGGTCGCCTGATTTCCAGGACATGCGTTTAATTGCTTCCTGGCCACCCTTAGTATAACTATTTAGAAACTTAAAGTTTAGCAACGCCGATGTTTCATAATCACACTCCACTCTAGAATGAGGCCATGCCAAGTGATAGGCCAATGGCATGAATCTGCAGATCTGCTCTAACTCTGGGAAGTTTCGCTCATCTAGCATACTCGATATTTCGGCCAAATTTGGGGTATAAAAGTTTGTCTTGTAGAATTCCTTATGGCCTTCTATACCCACTGGGTAATGATTACTATTTGAAAATGATTCTTGTGGAATGTCATCAGGCTTCCCGGCTTGCTGCCAGTATAGCTTAGCGTTTTTGTAAAGGGTCAAAGATATTTTACTGTCTAAATCCCAATAAGCCTTACCTGTTTTGAGATTCTCCAGTATATCTTTAGCGATATTAACCCAGTCTGGTATTTGTACATCCTGGATTTTGTCGGGATCACTGTCTTCACTGTACCCATCATCCTTGAGTAGTTTGCTATCTCTCGGGAGTAGCAGATAAAAACCACTTGGTAATATGACATCTCGTCCACAATCCGGATTGCATTCTGTAGGTGCAGTATAATAACCAATGTTATTTCCCTGAATTTGAACTGCCCAATGGTTATACATCTCACATTTCATCATATGGTACACCATATTAGGCTGTACCTGATCGGTTTCCAATACTGGGGAACCTAGTCCCGTTTCTTGATTCACATGCCCTGGTATTGATGAATACTGTTGGTAAAAATGAAGGGCGATCAAGTCGATCTGTTTGGCCTCCATCCTGTCATGATCGAAGACCTGCATGTCGTGGGTACCGCGGCAGAAGGTTGAACATCCACTTTTAAAAATATTGAGATAAACGCGTTTGAAAAATGGGGTGTTTATTCTAAATTTAAGAACATAGTTTTTGCAGCGATAATTGGTTGTGTAGTAATTTAGTGTATGCTGGCTCATGAATCAAAACCTCTGATCATTTCTGTTGGTGACTTCCCAAGATATGAATAAATTAGGATGTTCAACCTTTTGCGTTAGTAAATTTCATAAGATCAACACATAAAGTAAATGGATGTTCAACCTTTTTCTATTAATAAAACATATTCGTATGTTGATTTGTTGAAATTAAATAATAAAATATTTTAGTAGTATTTATTACTTTTGTATGGAGCCAGAGCACCCCATGGGGGGGGTATTACCCCCGTCTTAGATTTGAAAATTCATTTACTACCCCCATAAAAACAGCTCACTATACCAAAAAATTTTGGTAGACTTCATCCTCTCCTCAGTAGGTTATACTAATTCGAGAAAAATTGCAGAATGTGTGATTTTGAGGAATTACTCACTGCTCTTTTTGACACATTTACTGAGCAAATGATAATGGGAAAGTATGCAACTTCTGTGTCATATAGCGATTTTTAGGAAAGGACATCAGCACATTAATATATACTACTTGTAGGAAATCATTATAAATATAATTGGGAGATGAAATAATGACTTATGTATATGTGATTAATCAGAAAACCGCCTCTTGGGAAGAAAAACATTATGTTCTTAAAATTCTGCCTCTTCATGCTCTCCTTTCCTTTTCTCCGCTTCTGCATTGGGTCTTCTGTGCACGTATGGTTACCCAAGCTGTGGCATACTTTCCTGCTATGAGTTGAGACATGTGAGGTCTGTTGACGTGGATCAGAAGTGGTACTTGGTTTCAAACTCGTAGTTCACAGTCTGATGGGATTAATAATACTAAAGCCACATTCAGCATCAGGACTTTCAATTGGAAGCACTGTTCCAAGCCTAATCAGCGATGGGATAAGCCCATACTACTGAACATGCTGGTTGAAACAATGTTTCCAAACATATGTTGCGCCCGATTGTTGAAATGTGCAGGAATCAGTTGGCACAACAGTCTTCAAAGTGTGACTATTCTGTACGTATAATTAGTGCATTAAAGTTGCAGGATTGGGAGCTGGAAAATGGAGTTGAACCAGGAAATGTTTTTTGACTGTAAAAAGCATAAAGTAGGGGCATCATTCATTGATGTAAGTTGTATGTGGTTAGAGTACTACAACTCCCCCTGCTTGACAAAAAGTTGGGAGCAAAAAAAAAAAAGGTCACGGCATATTTCAAGTACTACCTTTAAAATTTACAATTTTACCCCTATTTAAATTTCCGACCCTGGGGACCTCTGTATGGAGCCGAAAACATTCAAATATTGTTGCAAATTATTAAATAATTAAGCAAACTGAAATTGAAGAAATTTTACTAATACTTTTAGAATTTGCTCAACACTTCAGTATGAATGTGTGTTCATCAAAAAAAACAAAAAGTGAAGACATTATTAAAAACTTTATTCAATAAATGGATGTTCAACCTTTTGCAGCACACACATTTTTTAAGTACGATACTATTTTTAACAAAGCAGAAGGTTGAACATCCACTTATAGTGCCTCGAACTGGATGTTCAACCTTTTGGTATATCATTTTTTGACACGATCAGAATAGCACTTGGCAGATATAGTCAAAATAACACTAATGGATGTTCAACCTTTTGCCATAATGTAATATTGACTATTTGTAATCCATTGCAATCAATAACTCAATTTTTACGAAAAATGGATGTTCAACCTTCTGCCGCGGTACCCACGATGTGTATTAGAAGGTAATTGGCCATGCCATAATGAATGGCGGCAAACATGACGAATAATGAATAATATGCGTCTCTGAGCTCTTCTGGCAAAATTCCTCTTTTGGCAAACTGATCACGGTTCGCCTTTAGTGAGAAGTCATATTGGTAGGGACCCATGTCTAGTAAATAAAATTCCATGAATAATCCCTTTAACCGGAAGGTTTCGGGACATATACCCATCTGAAAACATTGTTTCTCTAGTTTCGCTTTGACCATGGTCAAGGCGAAACAGTCTAAATCAAAGTACCAACCTTTGGTCTTCCTAAGATGTTCCCGTAAAAGGACAGTTTTGTCCCTATCCTTATTGTCTCACCCTGGTCTGCATATGTTATTTATGCTGACAAGATCTTCTAATACCGAATATCCGGCGAATAGCATGTCTGAGTTTAGAAAATCATTCAGACTTACCCATTCCTCTGCCATTAAGGTGGTGGTATGGATAACATATGTTTGACCATTGGTTAGCGCAAAGCCCACATATCGGGCAAACTGGTTTCCCATCGGATTGTCGACTTCTCTCATTTTGAACAAGGTGGCGACTTTGTCTTGATGGACTTTTTTGACATCAAATCCACAAACTGGCTGTCCTCTGAAGATTGATACTTCTCGGATAAAGTGGAGTACTTGGCTAGCTTTCCCTATGTCTACCAAACATGGTTCCTTGGGATTAGCTGGCCAATATCCAAAAGTGGCTTTAAACCACTGATCCAGTTCATGGACCCTGATGACCCTCTCGATGTTGTAATCTAAAGATTTAAAGATACTATTACTTTCGTTACTTATTCCCCCTTTTTTCTGCGTCTATTTTGGGTCTATAGTACACCACCACCACAACACCAAGTGGGTTAAGTTTCACAGAAAAATAAATTAGTGCAGGCTTGTTAGGTGAGCCACTGGTATACAAACATTGAGCTGGTAGGCAACTAACACCTCACCAAATCTTACCCTTGCTACCTCTATATGTTGGGGAGGGTAGACCTGATCGAATTGTCCACTACTTGATTGGACACCAATCTCTGACCAGCTGCTTGAGTGACCAACTACGCTCCATTTGTGGCGCTCAGTATTTACAATTTTTCTAGCGCTCGAGATTGATAATTTTTTAATGATTTTGATATCAAAAAAGCGATATGATTTGATTTGAAAATAATTTATTTTTGATGAATTTTGATGATAAAAATTTGAATGGGCTGAACCCAAGGTTCTAGGTTTCTCTCGAAAGGTCTAACTCTAACTGATATCAGGTATATTTCCAAGTTTGGAAATTCCTTGATTGGCTATGAGTTTCCAATTCTCGGTACTCCCATTTTTCGCTCCCTCTAAGTCCTAACCTTGTCTGCCCTTTGGGGCACCGAGCTGGCCTTCCAGTGACTTCTGGGCATTTCCTGTGATTTCCAAGAATGTTTGATAAAATTAAGTTCGAAACTTAACGTCAATGAAGAAAAACTGGTTATCTTGCTGGTGCTGGGGCCTCCCATACTTGACATGTCGCTCTGTGTGCGCCCACTCGCCCATTGGAGCTTGTTGGTGGTTCCCTGGGCCTTTCCCCATTTTTGATTTGGAAAATTTCTTTCTTTGAAATTGATAAAATTTAAAATTTTTCTAAATTTCTGAGTGCTGAAAAAGTATAATTTAGCAGTTCTGCTAATTTCCTTTTTATATGGGATATGGGGAATGTTTTACTTCTTCCTTCTGATGGAAGTTTAGAATTCAGATAAGCGGGACAGCTATAATTTGAATTTGGAAAAAATGAAAAGAGAAAAAAAAATGAAAAAATGTCTTGGGGCTCCAGTCGTAACTGTTTGTGCCATATTGGAAACTGATAGGTTTTCATCACGTGGTGCATCCTGATTGGTTCGCGCTATTTGCCGCAAGACCCTAGTGGTCATGTAACAAAAATGTTTCAACCTGTTGATTAAAACAATTTGGCGATTTAGCAGGTTGTCCCAGTGTACAATGGTGACAACGTTTTCCACTGCTCGGGAAATGTCCATAATTATGAACGTATCAGACCATGGTAGTCCTAACTTTTTCTGCTCATCTACTTTGAGCAGAACCCAGTCCTTTTCTTTGAACCTATGTTCCTTGGACCTTTAATCGAAGTATTTCTTTAATTTTTTGGCAGCACTCTGGATATTTTTGGCAATATCCTCATATAAGTTGACTAAATGATTTGTCAACACAAATTTGTAAGCCTCTGCATTGCTGTCTGGCATTACAATGTTGCATGCTTTTGACAAGTTTAACCCGAAGGTTGCCTCATGACCTCTAAGCAATGCAAAAGGGGATCGCCCCATTGCTGTGTGTGGTGTGGCATTATAGGCAAAAACCATGGCTCTCAAATATCTTGGCCAATTGTCTTTTTCCTCAATTGCCACTTTTCTGAGCTGCTTGATGAGTGTCTGATTGAATCTCTCCGCCATACCATTTCCTTGAGGATGGTAGGCTGCTGTATAAATTTTCTGACACTCTAACAACTTGCAGATCTCTTTCATCAGATCTGAAGTAAAACAACCTCCTCTGACACTGAGTAATATCCGTGGAGTCCCGTGTCTAAATACAATAGCTTGTAGAAAAGTATCTACAATGGTGCTAGCTGACTGATCTGGGATCAGTTCAGCTTCGACCCACCTTGTAAAATAGTCTTGAAAGACTATGACATATGGTCTCTTCTCACTAAGTGGAGAAATACCCACAATATCCACTGATACAATATCAAAAGGACTTTCTGGAATAATAGGTATCAGTGGAGGAATTTCCGTGTTTCCCTGATTAGCCATTTGACATACTGGACAAAATTTTATCCAGTGCCTGACATCCTTTTCTATTCCAGGCCACCAGAACTGTTTCTTAATCATAGCAAGGGTCCTTTTGAACCCCTGATGAGTGATCATTACGGCACCGTGGTACTGGTGCAAAGTATTGTGCCTTAGGCAGGATGGGACGACCACTTGATCATCCGATCCCTGTCTGGCTTCACGGTATAACACTTCATTCTGGATGTAAAATCCACTGTGATAATTGGTTGTCCCATTTGGACCCAATCTATCAAAATAAGGTTTTAGTACCTCATCTTTTCTCTGCAAGAGGGCCATGAGATCATCTCTAATAAGCCCTTTTGGCAAATCAGTTTCTTTGGGATCTGCCAAAGTAAACTCTGGTTCCTTTTCTAGATATAACCAGGTAACTCTTTTTTTCTCACCTTTTTCCTGGTTTCTCCTACTTACTACTTCTTGGCCCTGATTGCCATCAGCCTGGACCTGGGACTGATTACCTTTTTCCGCATCTATGGCCATGTTCCTCATAGTTATGGCATTTACCAAGTTTACAGGCAAAACTGATTCTGGATCACCCTCAGAATCTTCTGGATATATTTGGGTGAATCTTGGATTTTTATCAATCGTCTGATTTTCCTTATTTTTTGGCTCCAGATGTAATGGAGTACTGTCTTCAGGATTCCAATCTGTCAGAATTCTGAATCTCTTCACCAAATTGAGATGCCTTTTCTCAATTAGCTGTGCCTCTAGATCTTTCAGATTTGACTCTCATTTATCCTCTGAGAACATATGTTCCCATTTTGGCAGTATCTTTTCCACTTGATCGTCTGGTTCATCCTTCCTGGACAAAAAGTCTGCCATGGCATTTTGTTTTCCAGGCACATACTCTAGTTTACAGTTGAACTGAGAGATGAACGAGTACCATCTCTTCAACTTACCATTGGTCATCTTGTTGACCTTCGTTGAGAGGAACAGTTTGTGATCAGTTCTTATGATCACTCTATGACCTACTAAGTGGTGCTTGTGTAATTTTAAGCCATACACTATTGCCGAGCATTCCCTTTCCGTGGCTGACCACTTTTTCTCATCCGCTTTTAAAATTCTGCTATTGTAAGCAATTATCCAGCGGTCGGACTTGGTCTCCTGGTAGAGAACTGCTCCTGATGCCATTCCGCTAGCATCTGTCTGAAGGACAAAATCCGCAGACCCGTCCAAAACCAGATACCTCAGAAAAGACACTGACAATAGTGCTTCTTTTTGGCTCCTGAAAGCCTGATAGTGAACCTCCATAATTTCCCACACACAGTTCTTCCCGGTCAATTTGTACAATGGTTCAGCATGTTTAGCTAACCCTGGTATAAACTTTTTACACCATTGCAGCATTCCTAGAAACCTTTGTAGTTTTCATTTCGACTCTGGGAATGGGAAATCATTAATAGCTTTGACCTTCTTCGAATCTGGGGAAACTCTATCCGAGTTCAAGATTTGTCCTAAAAAATGGACTCTCTCAGAGAAATTCACACTTCTCCAGTTAGTCAAATGAGCCTTCCATAGAGCTTGCAGGACTAGCTCTAAATTAACTAAATGTTCCTCAAATGTATTTGAGAACACTATAATATCGTCTATGTATACTAGACAGATCTTCCATACATATGGGTGCAAAACCCTTTCCATCATGAGCTGGAACTCTGCTGGTGCATTCTTTAACCCGAAAGGCATAGCTTTAAATTGGTAAAGCCCTTCCTGACATATGCAAGCAGTTTTTTGTTTGCTTTCTTCATCTATTAGCACTTGCCAATACCCTGACTTGAGACCTAAGGTGGTATAAAACTTCGCTTTACCTAAACAGTCTAGATAATCATCCATTCTTAGAATAGGATATTTATCATTCTTGGTAACGTCATTTATACCCCTAAAGTCCACTATGGGTCGCTTGGTGCAATCCTTTTTACCTACTAGAAATAATGGAGCTGCCCAAGGTGACTTTGATGGCTCTATTACACCCTTTTTGAGCATATCTTGGACATGCTCCCAAACATGTGGCTGTAAGTTAATGGCAGTCCTGTGGTACTTTTTTGCCACAGGTGCTGCATTGCCTGTATTTTTTTACAGGTCAGGTATGGTTAGTTGGAGGATCATTTGGCAAGCTGAACACGTCTCTGTACTTTGCCAGACATCTTAAAGCTTGTTCCAATTGCTCAGATGGTATGTTGGATTTAGCCAGCATACCGTACAAAGCTTCCTTGAATTCTCTCTCATCCATTTGAGTCCAATCAGGTTTAGCTTGAACTGCACAGGTTTGCAGCTTTTCCTGCTCCTCAACTATCTTCCCCTTCAGTTGATCTTGGTTATTGGCATCACACAACGCGGAATTAGTATGGCCAATTATTTGATTACATTTCAAGTGGCATCCTGATCCTGTGTTGTTAGATACCATAACTACAAAATCATCTTTGGTACCATCTACTATGGTACTATCAATGTGTAACCTTTTTTCCCTTCCTTCAGATTCTATTATGATTCCATCAAGGCGATTTTCGCCTACCTTATCCCAAAGTTTTGCTTTCAAAAGTATATTCATACCACTAGGTAAGTAAATTGGGTTCACACTCACCACTGGCACCGAAACCTTTAGCAGACAAATCTTTGGCTGATACTGGTCGGCAGCGCTCGTTGTGGATTCTGTGGCGCTCGTGGTCATGACCTCTCCACAATTCATTTGGGGCTGGTCCGGTGTCACATATATCTGCTGCTGATGGTTGTTGAGCATCATCATCCTGTTCCTGAAATCTATTATGGCTCCTACCTGAGGATGAGCCAGAAAATCTGTTCCCACTATAACCTTTTCACCTGCTTCAGGAATTACAATTGCTCTTATGCGGAACTGTCCACACAATGTATCTATCCTAAAGTGGGTATACCCATGGGCTTGGACTGTCTTACCATTAGCTACAGTAATGTTTAATATTCTCGGATATTCAGTGTAATCTGGGCCCAAAGTTTCTTTCAGAAACTTAGCTGACATTTCAGTACACTGAGCTTCTGTGTCAATTAGAGCCAATGTCTTACAACCTCCTATAACAACCTCAATATGGAATGGGCCTGTTCTGGGGTACGTATCCAGCAAATGTTGTTCCTGAGGGCTAGCTGGTGTGCATCTCTTTACTACCTGTACTGCTGGTACAACAATTTGTGGCCCAATAGCATTCATTTGGACAATGCTGCCCAATACCACATTAGGGCAATTCACTCTCTGATCTATTTGGCCCAAAGTATTCATTTGTGATTGCCTAGCAACCATCACACTAGAATAATTCTTCTGGGGCTGCTGATTTGTGAATTGACCCTGTTGCTGAGTCTGAGTTAGTCTTGTAATAGCCTGAGGTGGCTGAAGTGACTGCAGTGCAGCTTGCTGTTGGAATTTCTGCATTTGTTGATATTGCTTCTGCAGTTCTTTTTGTCATTTGAATTCCAGAAATTCAATGTAATCCGAATTCTGTTGAGAACTCTCATGGCTATCCTGATAACCTGAATAGCCAATCTTATAAGCACCTCTGCCTCTGCTATTAAAATTAGCATTCGGGTAACCTCCTCTACTTCTGTAGTTACCTCTAGGAAAATTGTTGTAGCCTCCCCTGTTGAAGCTAGGGAAGCTGGCTCTGCCTCTGCTCCTGCGTTTGGACAACACTTGCAATGTCCTACAGTCTGCAGTATTATGTCTTATGTTCTTGTGGAACTCACACCATGGCTTTGTCAGATCTCAGGAGACTTGACCTCCCTGGCTGGTGCCGGGTATGGCCACATCAGACCAATTTTCCACTTGCCTACTATCAACCTTTTGCTGGAGCTGATCGAACCTTTCGACCAGTTGTACCATCTCTTTAGAAATCTTTAATAGAAGAGACTCCTTCTTACCTTTTTCCATCTGAGCCCTAGGGGCTTCCCGAACTGGAATTTCCTCTATTTCAGGTGAATCACTTCTTGACCTTTAGGTCTGGGCCCATACCTGATTATCTAAAGTCTGAGTTAGTTGCTGAAACCTTTGTCTCTGGCGCTGTTGATATCCTTCTGACTGATTTCTAGCAACTACTTCAATTTCAGGATCATGTCCACTTGGCATACTTACTTCATTAATAACAATAGGATCCTGCTGTGTACCCTTTGGTCCATATCTTTGAAAGGCATTTCTATATCTTGGTTCAATATCATGAACTTCTACTGCCAAGTCATACCATGTTCTAAAGGTATGCTTGGTATTCTTCAGTTCAGACTGAAATGTGGGATCACTTTTGTACACAAAGGTGTCAATGATCAGTCTCAGTTTTGACCGATAGTCTAAATCACCCTTTACTAGTTCCACTAGTACACTAACTCTTTCTAGGAATTCAACAGCCTGTTCATTGGGTCTCTGTTGGATCTGAAATAATTCCCTAGTTAACATTTCCAGGTTACACTCTGGTGCAAAGACATTTATAATGGCTCTCCTGGCCTCCCTATAGGTCATATTGTCACCTGCAACAGACTTCGGTCTACTTTTAGAAAGCCTCACCAGTGCTTCATACTTGGCTGATTCGGGTGTATCCCTACGGAATTCCCCTTCAAGTGCTGTTAAGAAGCTAAGCACCTGCTGACTTACCATACCCTCATCTAAAAGTTTGGGTAACACACCTTTAACGATATTCCTGATAACAATCTCTTGTGCAAAATTATTTGTTGGCATTTCTCTCTGATCATATGCTGCTGTTAAAACTGGATCAATATCAGAGTTCAGAGATTGCAACATGATTCGATTCGAATCTCCTTGCAGTGGTACACCTCCTTGATTTATGGTACATTGTCTCTGTCAAATCTATAATCCCTCTATGGGAAACATGCCAAATGATCTGGTCTAAGTGTTGGGGATGTGCTTACGGCAGTAGCAATCCCACATTTATGCAAAATTGATGAATCGACAAAGTTACAATTCCACCAAAAAAGAGAAATGTGGTCATTCTCTTCATTCTCGAAAATTTTGGTGTGTCGTGGGCGAGTCGCGTCCGTTTATTTTTGTATTGTTTTGTTTCGCCTAGTAAAGGCAAGCGTCGACAGCCCGACACCCAAATTTACATATTATTAGTAATATTATTAATTATTATTTATTATATCATTACTTGCGCATTAAGCAGAAGGAGGGAGCCGCATTACACGGGAGCCAAGCCAAGGTAAAGCCCCAGCTCCATTGGATATTATTATAGTGAGTTTTGGGTATTTGTATAAACCTTTAGGAGGCATCTGGGGAGACCCTGAGTGCCCTTCGATTGCAAGAGTTAGAGTTTCCAGTTACTTATTAGTGACTGAAGGTTGTGTTTATTTCTGCTTAAGGACTGTTGCACTGTGTTTAGTTGATTGCTAATAGGAAGCTCCTTTGAGTGACCTACAGTAGTCAGTTGGATACAAGCCAATAGGACTTGAGTCATATTGCTGACATCCTCGGACTTCAGCAGAGATATAAACATAACAAGTGGTGGCTTCTGACACTTGCAATACGGAAGAGTGCAGAGTCACTCGAGGTGTCACAAAACCTAAGGGTTTTTACAAAGACTTAGGACTCAAAATGTCCAAAAATGCTGAGGATTCAGCCTCTGGTACGACTTTACCGAGGACTCCACCTGGTGTAAGGCATGATGGGGGGGGGATAAATCTTTCCAACTGCCCGTGGTATCTAATACTACGAGCAAGCAGAAAGGCTCCGACTCAAGTGCCATAAGCCAGTGGGCTGAGGTAAAATTGGACCCAGTAAGCGCGCCCAACTCCGTAGCGCCCATAATGGCCACTAATAATATCAATAATATGGCCACGGCAAAGGAACTATTGACTGCCAATGATAGAGACGCTCAATTATTGGCGCCTATCGATAGAAGGCCGAAATTGGCCGAGGATCATATTGATCCATTTGATCAATTTAGAGAGGAACATTTTCGACAACCTCGACAACGATTTGATACGTATCATTGGGAATACATGAACGAAAATTTGGATAATATTCGGGACGATTACCGTCATGATCCATTGGATGATTTACGATTCGAAATGAGTCAAAAGGATGACGAAATTCGACGACTAAACATCAAAATAGACAAAATGGCTGATTCGATGGTCGGAGTCCAAGGACTATTGGAAAGATTCGTCCTGGATCAGAAAGAAAGGGATATCCGAGTGAGTAGGACTACAGACAGACCATTGCAAACTCAGGATATGTGTAGAACTTTGCCAATGACGTCTGCAACCTGTATTGCCAATGACCAAAGGTTAGGGCAGATGGAAGCAGATGAGTCACAGCAAAAGTTCACAGTCAAACCTACTGTGAAATCAAAGGCTTCTACGGAAAAACGGGTAACTGAACCACTTGCTGTTCGAGAACAAGCAAGTGATATAGTTGCTCAATTTTTCCAAGAAGCTGATGAGGAAACAGCAGGTGGTCATAAGGAAAGCAAACATACTACGTCGAAGCACAAACGATCCAAAAAGTCCACATGAGGAAATTCATCAGATTCTGATGACTCCTCAGTGGATGGATTGGAGCCTACTGTGTCAGATATAGTGAAGGCAGTAAAGCCAAAGCTACTCCTCGATGACATGACTGAGACACAAGTTCTCAGCTTCCTAAATGATTTAGAGGCAGAGTTTACGTCAGAGACTACTGATAAAATGAAGCTGGCTGCCTTACGAGCGCTTTCTAAGGGTGTACCGAAAGCTACTGCCAAAAGGTTCAAAAGTTACGAAAAAGCCCGAAGGAAGTTACTCAAAGTGCAAGCTCCAGATTCAAATGTTGGTATGCAAACAAGGGAGCTGATGAACATAAAGCAGGAATTTGATGAACCTCCAGTGAAATTCCTCAAGAGAATTAGTGTGCTAGTAGATAGATTGTATCCTAATAAGACCGAAGAGTTCAGAGATCATTTCATAATAGATACTTTTTTGTATAAAGCATCTGAAGAGTATCAGATGGAGTTGCTGGATCAGAGAGAGAAGTATGAAACATGGCATGATCTATCAGAGGATGTGCACAAGATTGATAAGCGGAACACAGCTGCTTATAAAAAGAGAGGAACTGTGGAATCTCCAATTGTGATAAATGAAGTGACGATGGGGGTAGGGCAAGCTGAAGTGGCTTATGTCGGTAGAAATAAATTTGGCAATGCCCCACAAAGGCAGTTTCAAAATAAAGCTATGTGACAGCAAGCAAGGAGAGAGAAGCAAGCCCCGATCCTAGTGTCAGAAAAGAAGGATTCCGATACTTCTATACAAGAGAATAACTCACAGGGGACACAAATAGCTACTACTCCCCAAAAGGGAAAAGAGCCTGAGGAACCCAGCAGTGATTCTGTTCTAGCAAAGTTGTCACAGGAGATTGCAAAGTTGGCTCAATGTTATCAGGAGATAAGTCAAAAGACTGATGCTAAACTGAATGAAATTTCTGCCAAAGTTAATAAGGGTAAACCCCAAAAACCTGGTGGAAATGTGTTCAGGAAACCATATTGTCGATACCATAGAAATAATTCTCATGACACGTCCGAATGTAAAACCCTTCAATGGAAAAATGCACAAGGACGTAATTGGGATAATCGATATGGTGGAAACAGAGGTTTCAGGCAACAATTTGGAGGCTTTAGAGGAGGATATGTTGGCGGGAGCAGTAGAGGAGCTCATGCCGTAGGTTATTATGGTGATACTATGGATTATGATACTTATCAACAGTTCATTGATTACCGGAATAGATTGCGGAGTGAGCAACTCTATATGACACCACAACTGTCAGCCCCTAGCCAACAGCTGATGATCACAGCTACCCCTCAAGGTCAAGTTCAAACCAGTAGCCCTAGCCCAAGTGTGCAAGCCATTTCCAGTAGTCAACCATCCACGTCGAGTCAGACAGAGTTGGGATCTGCTGGAAGTGTTAATAGCATTGCCACTACGGGTCAAGGTGTTAGTGAGATAAAATGGCCTGGAGTATTGAAGCGTGCCATGATGAAGGAAGATTATTCAAAGGTTAAAAAAGCGTTCAAGCATGGGATAATTCCTAATCAGGAGGAACAATTAAGGTTTTCTAAATTTCCTCGAACTCTCCCATTTCACATTAATGTGACCGTATGTAATACTAACACCAAGGCTTTAGTGGATACTGGTGCTCAGTGTTGGGTGATGTCTTCATGGTTTCTTAAGGAAGCTTTTGATGAAGAATATACTGGATATCCTGAGATACTAAAAGCCACTGTTGCTGATGGTGCAGTAGTACATGCACATGGTTAAATACAATTCAAAATGCATTATGAATTTGGAGTTTTCCTGGTGAAGGCCATAATCATTCCTAATGCGGAGGAAAATCTCATAATTGGAACAGATTTTTTAGCACATCTGGATGTTGGAGCGATGATAGATTTTGGTAAAGGTATCATGAAACTTAATGGAGTTGAGAAAGCTATAAGTGTTGTACCTAAAGATCACGCGAGTCATATACAAGCTACTGATTGTATAGGGGAAGCACCTATAGTACATTCAAGTCCGGAAGAGAATCAATACCCCAGGATCTGCCAATTAGGTATAGTGGTTCCAGTGGTATCATGTACGAAAGTATACATACCACACGGAACTGATGTGCTTATTAAGGCAAGATTATGGGAACGATCGTCTAAAACAGATCTGAATTGTTTGGTCATAGAAGGAGATAAAGAGGAAAAGAAATTCAGAGTTGATAGCACACTGGTTGATGGTAAATGGGAAGACTTTGTTCTGATGATTTCGAATAATACGGGTTCTGGATGCCAATTGCAACCTAATCAGGTTGTAGGCTACTGCGACTCAATATTACAAGAAAATTCAGGAGTATCAGATGTACAAAGTACGAGTTGTGGGATATTTAGTGTTGAAGATAATTTTAATGCCACTCCCAGAATGTCCATGCATGATGCATTGGCATTTAGGAAAGCGCTATATAAAATGATCTCCAAGGCTGATATCGATGAGGAATTAAAGGAAAAAGCTGTGGCAAAACTGTCTAAATACAGGGATGTTTTCAGCTTACCCAATGATCCCTTAACTACAACACCGTATCTTACATGCAAAATTGATACTGGTAATACAATGCCAGTGGCAAAACATTATTACAGAGCTCCCATTAACCAAAGATCAGGGATTAGAGCTCAAGTCCAAGATATGTTAGATAAAGGAGTTATTGAACCCAGCCGGTCACCGTGGGCTGCTCCACTTTTCCTAGTTGGGAAAAAGGATGGTTCCACGAGACCAGTTGTGGATTTCAGAGGTATAAATGAAGTTACTAAGGACGATAGGTATCCTATACCTAGAATGGATGATTATTTGGATTGTCTAGGTAATGCCAAATTTTATACCACTTTGGATCTAAAGTCTGGATATTGGCAAGTCCCACTTGAGGAAAGTAGCAAGGAGAAAACTGCATTTATATGTCAGGAAGGCCTATATCAGTTTAAAGTTATGCCTTTCGGACTTAAAAATGCACCTGCAGAATTTCAAAGAATGATCGAGAGAGTGTTGCATGGTCTACTCTGGAGAGTCTGCCTGGTGTATATTGATGATATCATTGTGTTCTCCAAGACTTATGAGGAACATTTAGAGAATTTAGAATTGGTCTTGCAAGCTCTTCGGAAAGCAAAGCTAACACTTAAACCGGAGAAGTGTGAATTTCTTCCAAGAAGTGTTCATTTTCTTGGACACATACTAGACAAAAATGGAATCTCACCAGATCCGAAAAAAGTGATGGCTATTACGGAATTCGAATTTCCCAATAGCGTTAAGTGTATGCAACGATTTCTGGGGATACTGCAATGGTGTAGGAAATTTATCCCAAACCTTGCAAATCTTGCAGAACCATTGTATAAGCTTACTGCTATGGGAAAGAAGAAGTTCCGAGTGACAGACGAACATCGCCAAGCGTTTGAGGAACTGAAAAAAGCACTCACCTCAGTGCCATTTCTACGGTATCCTGTTTTGGATGGAACTGCGGAGTTCATTCTCCAAACAGATGCCAGTGGAACCGCACTGGGAGCAGTACTTTATCAGAAGACTAAAGATGACCAATGGGTAATAGCCTATAGCAGCCAAATCCTTAAGGAAGACGAGAGGAAGTGGTGTGCTAGAGAGCGAGAATGCCTAGCGGTTGTCTATGGTCTTCAAGTTTACCGACACTATTTGTTTGGACAAAAAGTATTGATCAAGACTGATCATAAACCTCTTTTATCTATGAAAGTTAATACTCAAACCAATGATAAATTGAAAAGATGGTATTCCATTATAAATCAATTTAATCATAGATTGGAGTATGTGCCCAGTAGACAAAACGCAATGGCTGATTTTCTCTCAAGGAAAGATGAACCCGAAGAGGCTAAGGACAAGAACCCACCAAAATGGGAATATGTCTTCAAAATTCAATTTCGTAATTTCAGAACTCAAACCAATGAAATTGAAAGCCAAATATTGGTACAACAATTTCAGAGGATGAGGGACGAAGAAGTTGAAAGTAGAGGCGAAAAAATTGTCCCCGAGCAGACCAAGGAATTAACGGATATTCAGGAATTGATGGTAACAAAGGACAATATTGCACCAACTACCAAAGATATATTGCAGAGCAGAGATGAAATGCAGAAGCTTACGGTAGTTGATGCAGTCACAACTAGAAGACAAGCAAAACTTCAGGATCAGAGTGCACAAAATCAAGAACAGGGTACATCTGTACCAATTGATCCTGAAAACATTGCTTGGCTTTTCCCGAATAGAGAGAAAGAGTTTGAAGAGGTGAGAGAAACAGAAGAGGAAGAAAACGATGATGATAAGATCAATTATCCAATTGATCTAAAGGTTATCACTCAATTGCAAAAAGAAGACACTAATCTTACCCCAATTTGGGAAAGATTAGGGGTCAAAAGCACTACGAAGTATCATAGTGAGGATAATGGAGTTCTTTATAGGGAAGCTGAGGGATGTGGCCATGATCAGATCGTGGTCCCGAATTCCCTCAGAGACAGCATCCTTCACCAATATCACGGAGCCGTTATAAGGACACACCAAGGGTTCAAAAGAACTCTGGGTATTGTCAAACAGCGGTTCTGGTGGCCTGGCATTGAAAAAGATGTCAGAAATTGGTTGAAGTTTTGTCCTGTCTGCCAAGTGGCTACTCCCGGTAAAAGCTCCATATCCCCGTTGATACCCATTATAATAGAGGGTCCCTTCGATATTGTGTCTGTGGACATAGTAGGGATTGCTCCCTTGAGGGAATGTTGCCCATATGTCATTGTCTTTCAGGATTATTTCACTAAATGGGTTGAAGCTATATTGATTCCTGATCAGACGGCTGAAACCATAGTGGATGCATTCTTAGAGCATGTGATATTTAGGCATGGTACCCCAAGAAAACTTCTTAGTGATAATGGATCTGGATTTAATTCAGATCTTATGAAAGCAGTTTGTAAACTGTTAGAGTGCAGAAAAATTTTCACAACAGCATACCACCCACAGGGTAATGGTATGGTTGAGGGATTTAACCAAACTCTAATAAAGCAGCTGCGAAAAGTTGCAATTGAGGATAACAATAAATGGCCAAGGTACCTCAGCGCAGTGGTATTTGCGTATAATGCCACACCCCACGCAGCAACCAAATGCTCGCCATTTTCAATGCTGCGGGGGCATGAAGCAAATTTTGGTATCAATTTCACTGCTGCTCTTTGAATAGTCATGCCTAATGACTATGAGGCTTATAAGTATGTTTTGGCTACCCATCTTACAAATTTGTATGAAAATATCTCCGGAAACATAAAAAAAGCCGCTAAGGACAGCAAGAAATATTTTGATAACAAAATTAAAACTTCTGGTTTTAAAAATCAAGATTGGGTTCTGTTGAAAGTAGACAGACAGAAAAAATTGGGGTTACCTTGGCAGGGACCATATATCATCATCGATGATAAAAGATTGAAAGAAAATGTGCTCACAATAGCGCATTGGAACAACCCGCTTAAAAAGCAGGTCGTATCGGCAAGTAGGCTAAAACACTTTCGATATGAAGGTACCAGATGGTCTCGACACGAAATGTTGCAGGTCTTCCGGGATACTCCAGTTAATGCAACTGGAAATCTCGCGGAGACCGAAGATCATCCGGTCGTTATTTCTGTGTCTAAAAATTTTTAGCAGAAAATGCCGTATACGTGTATTTTATGTCAATAAAATTTTTATTTTTTGTGTTATTTAACTGATTGATATTCGTTTAATACTTTTTAAAATTTGTGTAGCGAAGGGTCTAATTTTCAGAATAATATTAATTTGTACACCCGACGCTAAAATTTTCGGATTACATTTTGGGAGGTTTACGACCAATTTTCATTCTCAATTTCAAAAGTCGTGTTTTTCCTGTGCTCGGCGTTCCACAAATCTTTTCAAACAAAATTTTTCGTCCAGCCCAAGGACCCGATAAAATTATTTTTGGTAATTTTGTATATTGTATTGATATTGAAGTAACGATAAATGTTCTTTAACATTTTGTTTACTTTAGAAGATACAACGCGAAATTTAGAAAAATTTTCCAAAAAATTAAATTTCTATGTCGAAATTAGGCGTTGCGCCTTTTGCGTGAAATTATTGCACACACGCCGACCACGTTAAGGCGGGCCAACCGCAAGGCGGCCAAAACAATCGTTATTTTTTGACCGACCGTAAGTTTTATCTAATTATTTCTTGGTATGTGGGACGAATTCGCCCATTTAGGTGTCTTAGGAATGATTTCTTCACGCTCAATTTTCTGAATGGGCCAACCAAGGGGAAAACGAGTTCGAAGAAAAGTTTCTAAAAATGTTAAGGTAGGTGAAAAGAAAAAACCTAATGGATTTATGGCCCTAAAAAGCCAAAATCTAATGGTTTTTACCTTGGATCCAATTCCGAAGCATTTATTTTTGGTTTTATTAAAGCCCCTGGTTTACTAAATTTATTTCTTGGATTAATTAAAACCTTAATTGGTTATTTATTCACTATTTAATTTTGGTACCGAGGCGTGAAGTTATCGCTAGGGTAAGTGGTAAATTGACGGCGGCTGACGTCGAGAAGCGAGAGGTGGTGCAAATGTGAGGTTCCTGAAAAATTGCTGTAGCATTTGCGTTAACCACTGAGCCTGCTTACTTTATGACTTTGACACCTAACCTCACTAATTAATTTATTTTTCCCCACGCCAAATCTTTTTCTTAATTTGGTGCCAGTCAAAGTTGATTATTTAATTGGTGGTGGTGGCCTAATGCCTGATTTGTAAAGGGTCAAGGGGCAATTTCTATTTGATTTTTAGACTACAACATCAAGCCTCTGGTCGGCATCGGAGAGATCGAACAATGGTTTGCTGGCGCGATGGGTTATTGGCCACAACGACCAATGGAACCTGAACGGGTCCACGGCGGCAACGTCGAACCAACCCTGAAGCAACTGGCCACAAGCCAGTTTCGGGGGCTAGGTGTTGTCGGATTCGACATAGGAAAGGTCAAGAAGACTGAGGTATGTGTCATACCCTATAGAGTAGGGATCCAGAACCTGGAAGGGAAAGAGTTCGCTAGGCTGGTGTCATTTGCACATATAGATGGTTCCAGCTTTGTCATCAACCTTACAACATTGAAGCCGCAGGAATGGGATCTTTTGATTTCATTCCTTTCATCGGTGGATCGTTTCTTGGTCGGTTTCAAAGTTGTGGACAATCTAGTTGCAATTTTGAACGTCTATGGATCTGGGTCAGGGGCCTCGGCTCATGATAGGACGAAAATTATACAGGCCCCTATACTCCAAGGATTTGGAAAATATTGGGACTGTGAAATTTGCATCAGAATGATGATGGGGCCCATGGCCAATCACGCTCGTGATTTAGGATTGTGTCCTGAAAACCTTGGGTTAAAAGGACTTTTCACCGAATTTTACTTGGCTGATGTCAGCAAATATCAATGCCACGTCGGTGACAAAAAAGTTTGAGAAAAGTTCTTGGCCCCCAAGATTCAGGACACAGAAATTGTGTATGCTGGCCTAGACACCTATTACTCAATTGCTGTATTTTTGGGGTTTTTTCACTATGGGTTTTGCGGTGAATTAAGTGGGGTTACGGCAACGTACCCCCATGATATTTTATCGCCGGCCCAAGTGAAAACCTTGGCTTTCCGCTTTTATACGGTGTATTCTCAAGACCTAACGGGGTTCGAGGATCGAAACTTCGTAGATGAGAAGGATATCGTAAAAAGGCAGTTGTTCAAGGTTTACCACATGATGCGGCAAGAGGTAATGGCCAGGTGGGCTACGCAATTTCATTATGACTTGCCGGAGTATTCGTGTCCTGCGGATATTAAAAATCCCGCTAAAGCTACGGACCACACTTTACTGTCTGGGGTTTATCCCAAGGCGCTAAAAGCTGGTCCACGCAAAAAGAAGTTGAATCAGTGGGAAGACATAAGTGATCTGGAGGACATGGATAGGATGGAGCAACAGGTCAATAGAACAAAGGAGGTGATAAACTGACTGCATACAGAAATGTTGCAAGGGGTTTCGTTTTTCAAATTGACGGATCCGGTAGATGTTGTGTGGTATATCACAGCCGGTCTTGCCATGAATAAAACTCCTCGACAGGACTGGTCGAAGCAGCTTCAATCCTTTCAACTCAGAACAGACTGCTACGAACCAGTGGAAATCGACACCGGTATGGCTAAGTATGACAGAGATCACTGGATGGCGGACTTGAGGAATTACGAGCATGTTATGGACTCAACAAAGTTTTCTGCGTTGGAAAAGGCATACAACCTAATTCCTCTACCATTCTTTGTTTTCTGGCCTCATAGCCGTGCCGAGTACGATTACATACTGAGGGAATTATTGAATTATAATTTCCTCAAATCCTACTCGAAGGAGGATGCAGAGTTGATAAAGAAGATGGCATGGGAGACCGAGGATAGGGTTTTACAGAATTACGACATAGTAGCATCTTTACCGCCAACAGAACCCGAACATGCTGTAAAAGGCAAAAGGGTCACGACCTGGCAAAATAGGTTTGGCTTTATGCCTATTCGGTTGCGCTCGCGGGACAAGATAGGCTCTCCAATTTTGACAGAAAAAGCAAAGGACAATATAACCCATAACAAGGATTATTGTGCCAACTGCTTTTTCTATGTCAGATTCTACTATGCTGAATTTGGTAGTAAAACCCCGTCACTGCGATATGGCCTATCACCAGGCACGCCTACTCTTCAGACGGGTCAGATTAGATGTATACCGACTGATTATCCGTTGTATACTTTTGAATTTCCTGAGAAATGTATTCACCAGAGGCCTCTGCCATCGGAATTACCTATGGTTACCTATTCATATGGTAACCAAACCAAACAATCCGATTTCAGGACCAAATCTGATATACTTGACCCTGATGATGAACCCACAGTTCAGTCAGGTCAAGTGGACAAGGACGTCATGGAATTGGAGAGTGAGGATGAGGATAATTCTGCCCTCCTGGGAGAGGAAAGCTGCAAGGAGGTCGATGACGAAGATGCATTATTGTATATTTCGATCGCCGACCCCGAAGCAGCCGAATCTGTGATGACAGCAACTTCTGTCACGCAGTTGCAACCGCAACCACAAGTTGCGATGCAGCTGCAGACGGAAATGCTGCCACCGCCGCCTGGCTTACCTACACCGCAAGTGATACAAACATCTATGGATGCCAGTCAGTACTTGTCCAGCGTAGAAAGTCAAGCGCAGTCGGAAGAAATTCCGATTGCCCAGGATGAGCAGAACGTGTATGAGCAAGCCTATATTAGCGAGTACATGGATGCCGAAGGTGTAAAGAAGAAGGATGAAGAACAGACAGCAGGGACACCGAGCCATACTGTGGTGGAAACACCACAAGAGCTAGCGGCCCGGCTGGCTGAGGAAGATAAGGAAATTCAAGTCTTAGCCTTGACCTGGGATAAAGAAGGTGTTCCTGGATACTATACTGCTGAGGCAATAAAAAATATGAAAATAAAAGGTTTGAATGATAGGCAAATTTTCGTTAACTTGAAAAAGAAACGAAAAACAAAAGCCCGTCAGGAGAAGAAAAAGGTAGAAAAGGCAATTGCGCAGCCTGCAAAGGTTATGCAGCCGAAACCTGCCAAAACTTCTGCTCCAGCTTCAGCAAGGGCATCCGTGACCACTGTATCTTCAACTACTCCTATGTCGCAGACTGTCTCTACAGATACTTTATCTATGGCAACGAGTCAGTCCACACAATTTGTGTCACAGGCTATGGACACCTCTGCTTCCGGATGGCATCAGCCTAAGGTGCAGGAAGCTCCTAGCAAGCCACAGGTTGCAGGACAAAAAGTTCAAATCTTTACACCAGGAAAAATAAAGCCGTTAACTCTGGTTACTGTTGACCCAAATCAACAAACACCAGAAATGACGGTGGAATTATTCCGGGATGTATTGTTGGATTTTTGGCAAGTTACCAAAGATAAAAGTAGAGCCAGAGGTCCAATTTCTTTTGCTACACTGGAGTTGACTAATTATTTCTGCGACGAGCAGTTTGAAGATCCGGAGATTTGGCTGATGGTCAATAAAGTGGTCAGGACTATATACAAACTGTATCAGCCACAGTTTGATGTCCAAGGAGGATTTTTATACGATTCGTGAAATATTCCAGAGCCACTATAGGATAGGATCATTCATGAAATTGTTCTTGAATGGCTCACGGAATATAGAGTGAGCGTCGTATTTACAGCAGTCAGATATTTGTGTATGATGATATTCCTTATGCTTGACTATGCGCCACTTATGGCTGAGCAGATCGGTAAATGATCAGTCTCAGCCAAAGTGTTTGCAAACATCATGCTGTTACAGGAATATCAGAATGCCACTGTTTCGGATGTTTTTAAGACTGCCTATCGCTTGGTGATGTATAATTACAGTCAACAAGCGGCGAAGATGGATGTCAAAAGGTCAGGTAGCCCAAGTCCTCCGACTACTGTTAAATTTAGCAAAGTTCAGAACGATCCGGGACAGACCTTTCGAGCACCCGGACTCCCAAGCAGTCAAACTGGTGGTCAAGGAGCCACCGTTGGTATAGCCAACCAGGTCCCCACTGGCCCCAGTTCTGGCGCTGGGCAAGCCTCCAGAACTGTTCCGAAACAACAGCAACCTATACAGCATCCACAAGGTGCTAGGGGAGCTCGTGGAGGACAGGGAAGGGGTGCCCAACCAGGCCAGTTTTATTTTAACAATCCGAACAGGGGCAGAGCTGGTTATGTTGGTGGCCAAGGTATATACCGAGGACAACACCCTCGTGGTGCATTCCGAGGTCGCGGAGGTCATCAACAAGGCCAGCAGCAAGGCGGCGGGCAGCAACAATAAATTTTAGCCGCAAAAATCTTGGTCAAAAATCCTCCGTTCTTGACTATATTTCATTTATTCAAAAAACACAAAAACACAAAAACATAATAAAATTAAAAAAATCCAAAAACATTATAAAACACAAAATACAAAAATATTATTTAAACTTTTGGTTGTGTTGTTGCCTTTCAAAATCTCATTTTTGGCCAAGCTCATCGCTTGAGTCCACCATTTTGGTTTAATATTTCTTTCACTTATTTTGCATTTGTTAATATTTTTTCTCGTATTGAATTCTCATCATTTTTTCCTCATAAAATTTTTTTTTCTTGATGTTATTTTCTGTGCCTTGTAAATTATTTTTCTTGTCATTTGTGCCTCGTATTTTAAAGTTTTTGCTCAATATTTTTTCGCCCTACTAGTTTTGTAAATACTTGTTCGTCATATCATATTTTAAATTTTTCGTACAAAAAATCGACGGCAAACCGAAAGGGCGATGGATCCGGACGAAAGTAGCCGATTACTGCAAGGATTGGGACGCTGCTACCAAAGACACTCCACATCACTCAATGGGATGAAACGATCAACTGTGGAGGAAGGTACCTAGGAGCCTCAAGGCACGCTGGCGAAGCCAGGGAAAAGTCAAGCCGACGCAGAGTCGTCGATCCCTCAGGTGCTGGATCAGTGATCAATCGTGTCGCGGCATCTCAGTGGACAGACCTGGGTAACCTTGTAAAAAGACTTGACATTGGAGGTGGTCTTGACCCGTACACCCTTCGGGGTCAGGTCAGGACGATTATGACCCGTACACCCTTCGGGGTCGGATCATAATCTTTTTATAAAGTAGGGATCCAGTAGTACGTCACGCCGTAAAAGGTAAAAGTCCTGCTCATGGTTTCCTTCTTCACCTCCCGTTGGTCAGTTTCAAGGCCCGAGGGATGTTGGGGATGTGCTTACAGCAGTAGCAATCCCACGTCGATGCAAAATTGGTGAATCGACAAAGTTACGATTCCACCAAAAAAGAGAAATGTGGTCATTCTCTTCATTCTCGAAAATTTTGGTGTGTCGTGGGCGAGTCGCGTCTGTTTATTTTTGTATTGTTTTGTTTCGCCTAGTAAAGGCAAGCATCGACAGCCCGACACCCAAATTTACATATTATTAGTAATATTATTATTTATTATTTATTATATCATTACTTGCGCATTAAGCGGAAGGAGGGAGCCACATTACACGGGAGCCAAGCCAAGGTAGAGCCCCAGCTCCATTGGATATTATAGTGAGTTTTGGGTATTTGTGTAAACCTTTAGGAGGCATCTGGGGAGACCCTATGTGCCCTTCGATTGCAAGAGTTAGAATTTCCAGTTATTTATTAGTGACTGAAGGTTGTGTTTATTTCTGCTTAAGGACTGTTGCACTGTGTTTAGTTGATTGCTAATAGGAAGCTCCTTTGAGTGACCTACAGTAGTCAGTTGGATACAAGCCAATAGGACTTGAGTCATATTGCTGACATCCTCGGACTTCAGCAGAGATATAAACATAACATAAGGGTATTTGGATCAACTATATTTCCTCTACCATCATAGACTACTCTTGTTAAAGTTGGATGCTGCTGAGCCATCTGATTTGGATTCCTGAGGTCTGCCGATTGCTCAGCACCCTCGAATCAAAGATCTCTAGCTGGACCTCTCCAACTTTTGGGCTCAAAGTTGAGTCTTTGCCCTTCATCAACTTCTGACCTATTGCTAGGCCCTGGGCCTGCATATGTTTCAGCTGAGAGATGGTTGTCTCTTTCTGCACCCCTATAACATGGTATAACCCATCTATCCGGCTCCTGTCAGTGACTGCCGGCTTCCCTCTTATTGTCTTCAGTGGCGGCATTCCTGATTATGTCGAACAAGGCTTGGACAGTCCCTTTCAACTCACGTAACTGCATCGCCAATTCTTGGTTGGACATTTCGGGAGCTCTTTCCTGGGGGCGGAATCGCTCTTGATCCTGCCGAACTCTCTCTAATCGTTGTTTGATTTTGGGGTCCAGTTCTTAAAAATTCGGTCGAATTTCAGGCATAATGACGTCCCTTTTTCGTCCTGCTAATTCGACCTTTGGCAGTGACCTTTTCATGTTTTGTGGCGGTGGTCCATCGGTATCTGGGTTCGGATTTGCTGGGCCTGCCTCTTGTCGGTCCATGACAACCATAGGTGGGCAATCTAAAGGTACACCTGCATCTTGGGGCGTAAAATGCATTGGCTTTTGTTGCAATGGTTGAACCCTCGCGGGAGTCTGATCTGGGATCACTGGGTCCGGGGCAGCATGCTGTTGCTGCTCTCCATCTCCCAAATTTAGAAGATTCCCAGCACTCGCCACTCTGGGTGGTGATCTGTGTGAAGTATTACTTCTCAGTATCCTTTCATTGGGCATTTTAAGTCCTGCAAACTTTCAGTAGAAACCTGGAGGATTTTCCTTTCTCCTAGTCTGACTACGAAGTTCCGTGGTGAGGAGTTAAAAGCCACCACTTGTTGTGCAGGTCTTTTCTTAGGGTGTTTAAGAAAAGATAGAGGCTTCTGGTCTGAACTGACCTGTTAGAACTAATCCCTTGGCTAAGCCTCAGTGATAGTGCAACAGTCCGGTTCCCCAGACCTGACAACAAAGATAAACTAAATAAACAGGGCCTCACACGGACCCACGCAGTCTCCTAGATGAGACAAGGAATTCCCTCAGGGATAGACTTACCTTTCTGGATCCCCTAACGGGTCTTCCAGAGCTTGCAGTCAGCAAGCTGGCGCCTGGGCCTCTGGCCCTTCACTCCTGTCCATTGATCAGATCTAAATAATAAAGAATATGTAAAGCAATAAACACTGACAAATAGTAAAAAGAAAGTCGAATGACCACTAATAAAATTATGCAAATATAAGATGTAAATGCTGGGAATATTTTACTGGATGCCAGCTGTATTATGAAAAATATTATATAAAGTTGACAATGAATAATCACTATCACTTTGGTCTTTCTGTGGCGCTCCATTTCTATGCAAATGTTTGCACCACTGGTCGCCCAATTTTGCCGATTTGCATGGCGATTTCCCGACGCAACTTGCCATCAGCAGGGTGCCCAACTATTAAAGCTCGATTATCATAATCGGCCATTATAATAATCTGAGTTTTCAATCCTGCTCCACCCCAGGTTTAAAAGGCCGATTATCCGTTCTTGGGATTGCATAGTCGGTTTAATAGGTAAAACGACTGTTGTTGATTTTTTTGGAGGATCTAAAGGAGGATAAAGCAGAAAATCAAGTTTAAACGAAAATGAAGCAGAAAACCAAGTACAAATTCTACATTTGCTGGATAGTTCGAATCCAATGGAAGCATATTTGAACTATTTTATTAGAAAATGCCCCGATAGGGCAGAAAAAAGAAGAATATACTTTCTTGGATAGTTGCCAAGCTAGAAAAAGGATCGAGCTAGATTTTTGAGAACTTGGGTTGGAGTTGGAAAAAATTCACTTTCGTTATATTGGATTTTCATTCTTTCTCAAAAAAATTTTTTCATGTCTGTGAAAAAGTATATTCTGCAGCATCGTGCATTTTCTGCTTCCCCTGACATTAACTACAGCAAAGTTTTTCTATATTATAATTATATGCACGTGATTTCAAATGTAAAGAAATGGTAAACCAATAGCTTTCTAACTCCCGACCGATTCGAAACTTTCGCCTCTCACACTAGCTGAAAAATAGTGAGGCAGACATATTATAGTCATTTTCAGAACTATAAAGAAACCTGAGGTTGGCTGCACTAACCCAACATAAGGATAATCTCAACATCGGGATTTAATTGCTGATCCTGAATTTCAGCTAATCGCAATGTCCAAAGTATTCTCTTCCAGTGCACAAACAGTACTCACTTCAGGATTAACTACTACTGAAGTATAAGTTCAAGTTTGAGAATTGCAGACATTTTTGTGTTTATTTGCTCTAAAGATAAGAAAATTATGGGAAATTGTTTGTCGCTTTTTTGATCCAGATTATGTTGACCTCGAGCTCAGACCCCTTTAGTGCAACTGGGCCTTGGTTACAGTCATTGGGCACCGATCTGCAAATGAGGGAACAAGGTAAAGCATACAAAAATGCACCTGGTTCAGCCGTGCCTATTAGGGGGTGTGCGCCAAATACCATATCTGATTCTCCCCGACCTTACTCGCACTCCCACTGCAACAGTACGACTTTTTTGAAAGCAGGACCAGAGCGACAGAGGTGGGAGAAATTGCTTCTCGTCTGCAATCCCACAAAAAGCGATCTTTTTGCTAATTTCTGTTTAAATCGAAAAACTGTAAATGATGCTATTTTGTTGAATAGTTAAATAGAAGAGAATAAATTTGTTTATAGCTAGTAATCAGTAAAACTTATAAAGTGAATCCTATCCGATATGTTATGTAAAATAAGTGAATTAAACATATCTTGCACAATCGATTTAGTTTTAAGAAGACTTTATGATATAGCTTTTATTCTAAAAAAGCCGACTGGAATTTCACGTGCCAATTTTCCGCAATTGATTCGTGTTTTATTGACACTAAATTTAGCAAAAAAGTTCAACGCAGTTAGAAGCAAACATGTGTGAGGGAGGACATGGGGTTACAAACTAACCCAAAGGTTTTGAAACTGGAAAATTTATGAAAAAAAAAATTTTGGTCAACTTTTTTTGAATTTTTTGTCTCAAAAAACGTCAAAAAATAAAGGTCCAGCCCTGTACTCTCCTCGAAATTCCGGAGATCTACATGTTTGGATGGGAAGTGTGTTGATGCACTCAGCTGCAGAATATACTTTTTCACAGACATGGAAATTTTTTTTTGAGAAAGAATGAAAATCCAATATAACCAAAGTGAATTTTTTCCAACTTCGACCCAAGTTCTCAAAAATCTAGGTCGATCCTTTTTCTAGCTTGGCAACTATCCAAGCAAGTATATTCTTCTTTTTTCTGCCCTATCGGGGCGTTTTATAATAAACTAGTTCACTTCTTTTTAGTGGGCTTCAACCATACGAGAAAACCTTCATAGAACCGCATCCATCGAAGTTTTAAATTTGATCATCAAAGAAACGATAAAAAATCTTAAGGCTACGAATTCCTACTTTCAGTGAAAGTAAAAGATGTTTAAACCGCATAGAACTTGAAACACGTTGTAAACAGAGTGTAAAGTGAAGATTTCCATTGAATTCCCCTTGAAGAAGAACACCTCAACCCAAAAAACCGGAGAAATACCTTTGTTTTAAATACACACAGAACATTTTTTTGTGTGTAGTGATTGAATTTCACATGGTCAGAAACTCCTCCCATCAAAAATTGCAGAAATACATTTGAAATACACTCAATATAATTTTGTGTGTAAAGTGATAGCATTCATTAAATTCCCAGTCGTCAAAAACCCCTTCCACAAAAAATCACGAAAATAAGCCTGAGTACGCCCAAGATAATTTTTTTGTGTAAAAAGACACATCCATTGATTTCCCGCAGCCGAAAACCCCTTTCACAAAGAATCACGAAAATACGCATGTTTACACTGTGAATAAGTTTTGTGTAAAGTGATCGCATTCATCAAATTCTTCGTATTCAAAAACCCATCCCCGAAAAAATTACGATACACTTGTTTACACCAGGGATAATTTTTTAAGTAATGTGATCGCATTCATCAAATTTCCCGTGGTCGAAAACCCCTTCCACCGAAAAATCACGAAAATACGCTCGTTTGCACCCGAGATAATTTTTTTGTGTTAAGTAATCGCATTCATCGAATTCCCGTGGTCGAAAACCCCTTCCGTCAAAAAATCAGGAAAATACGCTTGTTTACACCCGGTATAATTTTTCGTGTAAAGTGATCACATTCATTAAATCCCCCCACGGTCGAAAACCCCTTCCACTAAAACGCGTGTTTACACTCGAGATAATTTCTTGTGTACAGTAATCGAATTAATCAAATTCCCGCGGTCGATAACTCCTTCCACTAAAAAGTCACAAAAATACGCTTGTTTACAACCGGGATAATCTTTTTGTGTAAAGTGGTCGTATTCATCGAATTCCCCGTGGTCGAAAACTCCTTCCAACAAAAAATCACGAAAATACACTTGTTTATAACCGGGATAATCTTTTTCTGTAAAGTGACCGCATCTATTGAATTCCCCGTGTGTAAAGTGATCGTATTCATCAAATTCCCCATGGTCGAAAACCCCTTCCTCAAAAAAGATCACGAAAGTACGCTTGTTTACAACCGAGATAATTTTTCGTGTAAAGTGACCGTGTTCATCGAATTCCCAATGGTCGAAAACCGTTACTGCCCAAAAACCCCAAAAAGGCTACCGGTTCAGTTGAAACTGCAAAAAATTAGTAGTGTATGTTGCAAAAAATTATTTTTTTGAAGCCGTTAGTATTATACAACGAAATTGGAGAATTTGGCGTTTTCCGGGACTTTGGACCACCATATAATTGAATTGGGGCCATATTTAAAAAAAATAAAAATTCGCATTTGAGACTGCGCCCCCAAGATGCTCAAGCCGAAGTATGAAGCTTGGACATGCCACCCCCATTGCTGGGCATGGTGGAACTGGGGGGCCTTAAAAAGTGCGTTTTTTTCATGTTTTTGGGGCCCCACCGAGCACCACTTGCAGATAGAGGCGAAATGATAAAAGGCATCACATAGTTTGCCTCTATGCCTGATATTATGCAAAAAACCCGAAGGTTCTAGCTCTTACCGTTTTGGCTCTAGAGGGGGGTAGAGGGGGGGACATGAAATTTAGGGGACAAGTATATTATAGGTAGAAGCTGTCGCGCCACCTATGATGACAAGTTCTAGTCGCGATTTAAACTATGTAAGGACAGTGCAGGACAGCTAATTGGATAAAAAATTAATAAAAATAAAAAATAAACAATAAAATTTATTTGAAAACGAAATTTTTTAAATAAAAAAATTCTATAAAAAAATTTTTAATAAAAAATTGAAACCCTATAGTAAATGATTTTATTTTATTTTCTTCAAAAGAATTCAATTTCTTCGGAATCAAAATTAGTGGTTGTCCGTAATCAGACACTGCGTCCCATGAAGACGGTCACCCAATTCTCCTTATCGTCTGTTCGGAAGACATTTCCCCCGCCATTATGGCGTCTTTACCCTCTCCGAGTGCATTTGGATGGAGTATAGATGGGACTTTTGAGTATGGAAAGGTGTCTACGTTCTTCCGAATCGGTTGCACGAAAAAGTACATAAATCAAAAATATTTATTACCCATTTACTTTGAACAGATGCAACGGCAATCAAAAAAGTCTCCATGACAATGTGGAGGCCAAAATCAAAACTCATAAAATACAACAATACTTTTCCACTTTTGATTTGGACAGAGTTTGACACCTGAATGTTACTCGAGAAATTTTTGATCATTTAACAACGTTATATAAGGAAATTTTCAGGTTTCATGTTCACTGCTCGATGGAAGATAAATTTTCTTTATTCATTACAGTAATAAGCTTTGCTATATTCTATTTATTTCAAAATGATGTCGGTGCAGCTCGATTCCACGAAAATAAGTTGAACACAGAAAAAAGTGTAGTGTGTTCATATTTAAATGAGCCTCGGATAGCAAAATGATCCGTAGAAATCGGTGAACAGACAAAATCTGCATCGTAGGTCCAAATCTTCTTTTGTCAATTTGTTCGCCCAACTGCTACAGTTAACCCGAAGAAAAGTGTCCGAATCCGCAAATTTTCTATTATTCGCATGAACGTCTTTCTAGGCGCCGCGACTCAATCGGAAAAAATAAACTATGGTAAGTTTATTACTCTAATTGATGAAAAATATTTTTTGTCAGTGACCGGCAATGAAAACATCCACAAATTTTCCTCAAAAACCTGGTTAAGTAGTAAAAAGTTATCGAGTGAACCCTGGTGTCGACATGGTTCTATCAAAATCAATAATTGATAAGTAAAACGTTTTTTCTATGATTTTGACATTCCCATGGTCATGAAGGAATTTAGCGTTTCTCTACAATAATATAGTTTGGCCTCCGTGGTGAAAACTGCGTTTCAAATTGAACCTAATTTCTTGGTCGTTGTTCCGTAAGTTATTTTAAATTAAATGAGCAATAGTTTGACCGTCTTGAATTAACTTTACTGGGATCGCAGCAGCGGTCATTTTCATATGATGTATAGTGTAGCGAAAATTCAAATGGAGTCTTACAGAATTGATGCATCACAAAAGCGCAATATTTTTCTCACGTTTATGGTCCATACTTGCCCCTAACTAGTAGAGAAAAATAGAAAAATTTCATTTTTACTTAAAAATTAAGCGCACGTGTCCATCATTTTGATTATTATGAGCATAATTTGCTAATTTAGAAAAAATTGTGGTTCTTGGGAATGCTTCCGAAAATACCCAAGCACATCACGAAAAATTAAATTTTTTATGAAAAACCAATACTGATCATCGGATTCCACGTGTGAAGTAACTCTTCTCCCTCTGCCACCCACTCCCCATAAAAATGAAGGGCATCCTCCGCCAGCATACCGTAACCTCAGAAATCGTTTTTGATGGGTTCTCGTATACATAAACGTAAGAGGCGAAGTAGTGCTTTTGAGTGGATACTTTCAGAAATTTTTATTCTCTGATGGGCCGCCACACTTTGACTTTTTTTCATGATACCATCTTGATTTTTTTCAAGATTATCTTGAAAAAAGCGATGCACTCTAAAAGAAAGTCGAACATCGAAAAACTCTTACATCTTGATTTTTTGCGTTGCCTCTCGAAATTTTTGCGAAGCATCTTGACATTTTTGCGGTGCATCTTGAAAAAATGTTGTGCATCTGCGAAGGTAACAATTTTTTTCAAGTGGCAACTTTTTTCAAGGGGTAGCAAATTTTTTAAAATGGTAACCAATTTTTTCAAGTGGTAACGATTTTTTTCGAATGGCCTTTCTCGTAGTCCGTAACATTCATCAATGAACATAGACATTGTCGTATCGTAGGTAGGTAGATGAGTGGCTCGCGGCTGGACCTTGTGTGGCTGTCGGGCGTGACCTCTAGACGTTGAGGTTGCCAACTTCTGACAGTTTGTAGTGGCTTATGATACCACAAGAGCCTCAATTAGACATTATCAATAAAGTGAGAATTGCAGAAGGCGCTCGGAGCTCTGGTAATGAAATTCTGAGAGGCACACATATGTACATGAAAACGAAATCGTTTTTATGTTTGGAGGATGACATTGCTACCTAATTTCAGGGTAGATTATTTGGCATAATTGCAGTTTGGCGGACCTGTACTTTCCACACACACGCTAAGTATAGGGGGGTCCGCCGACCATATTTTCTACAGGTAATGCAAAGTACGGCGCGACGTACTTTCTACATATTTGTGCACAAGCGGCGTACTTTCTACAGCTTTGATTACAAAGTACCCTGGGACCGTATTCATAAATGAGGCTAAAGTCTAAAGTCTATAGACCGGTCTACATTCAGACCGGGCTAAAGTCTGTCTTCATAAAAGATTTTTTTGGCTGTCTAAATGTTTTTAGCCCGTTAGAAAAAGACTTGTAGAAATTGTGATATTACTAATAGAATTAAATATTAGTAGCCACAACTCTATGAACAATTAAGATATAACTTTTTGAAAGATGTTTTTGGGTTGGTATCAGAGAGATCTACAGATCGGTGCCCAGTTTGCCGTATTCTGGAGGAAAAACGCAAATGCCCAGAAAAAAGGTTTCCCTTACGGTAAATTTATATGTAAAATGTTCAATTATGCGAAAGAGGAAATGCTAATAATTCCTAATTGCTCAAATTTTATCGTCATTATATCATTAAAAAACTTTTATATGCGATAAAATATTCGTTGAAGCCTCCTCACTGATAAGTATTCACGGTAATGTTACTATTTGTAAAACATTCCACTTTCAATCAAGAACGAGAAAAAGTAAGATAGATTAATATGCCTTTCATAACTATAAATGAAGCATAGAAGTAAAAAATACTCCAAAATATTATGTCGATCACTGAACAAGGGGCATAAGCATCGCTATGCCTCACCTCCAAGTTTGAATAAATTAAGTTAAAAATAGTTTCCACTATATATGTGTAAAAGAACACAAAAACTAATAACGGACATTGTCATATATCTCGGTGGACATTGATCAGAAAGATTCTGGCAAACTTATAATTTATCTTTTCAAAATGTGTTGCGCCATATTGCTGAGAGGAATCCCTGTTAGGAGCACGTGGTTCATTGATTGTCATTGAAGAAAAAATCGTTTGTAATTTCAAAGTAATGCACAAAAGACAGAGTGTCCTATCTAGCCTATACATTAAAAATAAGAGTATTGCTAGTAACCAAAAAACAGGAAACTACTGAAAAACGCAGTCCAAATGCAAAAATTTTGTCATCCTCAAAATGTGTGTACTCATCTGCATTTGTGTGTTATCACCTTTGAGTCCATATTCAAAAACTTGAAATAAAAAATCTTGAGGATAATCGGTTGGCCAACACTATATATTTTGCATAATTTGGAAGAAATTATAGGGTCGTATATGATGTGTTATATACTAATTGAAAGCTGTTGCCAAGCTGTATCTAGCGAAAAAATAACTGTTGAAATCTGATAAATATTAGCTACAAAACGGCAGCCTCAACGTTTTAATCATTATATTCAACTTTATGTTTAGAATCTAATTTGCATATTGGTGACCAATTATGCGACAATGACATATATGTTTTTCGAAAGCTCTTGTTGAGCTGTATCTAATAAAAAATAATTATGAAAATCCCATAAATATTAGCCATAAAACCGCAGCTTGAAGTTTTAGATAATTTTTATTGAATTATATTTTTAGAACATGTAGAAAGTACGGTTGGTCTCAGCGACCCTAGTCCTCGCCGTACTTTGTGCACAAACGTGTAGAAAGCACGTTGCGCCGTACTTTGCATACCTGTAGAAGTGCGCTTTTTTCATATGCCCTTTTGCCAATTGGGCCGATCCAAATGTCATATGTGCTATTAGCAAATCGTGTGTTAAATGCACCATTTGCAAATTCCCATTGTTTGTTTGCGCCATAATTCTAATTGGACAATGAAAAGATAGTATCAAATGAGAAATGTAATCATTATTGAAGACCACACAAATTAGGTAAAAACAGCATTGTAAATTATCATACAGTCATACAGGACCACACAGCTAGTCACATAGCCAGAGTTGCAAATTATCAAAAAGAAATTATGCCG
This sequence comes from Romanomermis culicivorax, assembly GCA_963922205.1. NCBI lineage: Eukaryota > Metazoa > Nematoda > Enoplea > Mermithida > Mermithidae > Romanomermis > Romanomermis culicivorax. The sequence goes on from CAWUHX010000141.1 coordinate 228,469, forward strand.
CATTTGGAACTCTAGAATTTTTTACACTCAAGCTACAGTATAATCAGGGTGAAATCAATGCTATTGATTTTATGACCAGCATGGTTCATAATTTGGCTGATCTGTTGGCGTATTAAATACTGTAACTATACATTTGTGTCTTGCTTATTTTGACTTTCAAACTCAAGCGGCAAGATCTGGAGTAAAGGTTTACTTTTGCTGCTTATGAACAAATTCGAATTATGAAGTTACTGGTCACAGGATTATCTGATCACAGAATCATAATCAGATCATAAAATCATTTGCAGTATATAAACTCTGATATAGATTAACTACATAAATCTGAGTAAAATAAACATACCCCAAAAATTTGGGATTGGAAAAATTCTGTACAAAAAATGCTTCCTAAACAATTTCTGGAGACAATATTCATCTTTGTCACTTTTTTTTATTACCGGTGTATCCATTGCTCTTTCTATGATGAATGAAAACGTTGTAGACGGGGTGGCCGACTGTGCCGTCTGGCCGACTGTACTGGGTGGCCGACTGTACCGGGTGGCTGAATTCAATTTGAAATAGTTTATATGTATAAGTCGAACCTTATGTAAAATGTTTTTACACAAATGTAAATAAAATGTTGTTAAATATAGGTTTCAATGTACAAAACATCATCAAAAAATGCAAGGGCAACGCAAAAATATTCAAATTAAGTAAAAGCAAACAAGGATACCTATTTGAATTCAAAAGATTTTCTTTTTGTAAGAAATTTTTCCCCTCGTATCCGTTCACTCTGATGAGTATATTTGTTATAAAAATGAATGAAAATGATTTTGGGGCTGCAGAATATCTGTTGACAGTTCAAGGAAAAAAATATTTTCAATTTTCATGAACAGAAAATGCAAAAAATTCACCAATATTCTTTTCAAATAAAAGCGCCATGCTGATATTCCACAAATGTGAAGGACCCCTGGCTTTTACCACAGCTAAACCCATATATCCAAAAAAGTAATGAGCCAGAGGAATTCCAGAGTACGACCATTAGATAATTTACTTAAGTAAAGACGAAATTCCGTTGTTGTTGTTGTTCTACCTTTCTTGAAAATTATATTTTTTTCCAAGTTCTAACATATTTTATTCGTAGTTTTTCTGCTAAAAAAATATCAGAAAAAGTCAATAGAATCAATCAATCTAGGCTTTTATACTGAATCAAAAAATTATGAAGGGCATATTTCTGCACTTAATTAGCATTATTTTTATGTCGCTCTTGCATTTTTTGATGATATCTTGTGCATTGTAACCTATATTTAACAACATTGTCAGAGGCAGTGAAACTTATGTCACGTGCCGACGAACTTCATCGAACGTCATGTGATTCACATCACAATTTTTTGTTATGTTTTTCATTACGTTTTGTGTTACAGTAATTTGCATCAATCCTGCGTTTCGTTTTTATAATTTTTACATGCAATTTATGTGTCTACTTTTTATGTTTCATTTCTGTTTCTTTTGCCCACATCTTATTTCCGTTTCGATTTATTATTTTGTTATACATGTAGACTACGGTATGTACCCGCTAGTCAAGAATTTCCGTTAGAGATAAGCTCTCCGAGCTCATCGCTGTAATTGGAGCACAATGTGCACCTCTTATCAGTAAAAACTGGTGACGTTTCGCAACGTGAAACGACTAGTTTGAAATTCTCACTAGTGACGTTCCTATGTTAAGCATGGAGAGTGAAAACTCGCCCCAATGCTTAATGTTGTGAACTGGAAAATGTCTATGTGACCATAGGCATCTTCTGCAACAATTTCCGCTGCAGAAGTTAGCTTGGGGGAGTGTTAACTCCGCCCAAGGCATACTGTAGTTGATGGAGCCCTTTAAAAGGGCTTGTTGTGTCATTTTTGTGTCTTGATTCGTCTTGTCTTCGACTCTAATTGGTTGTTGCGTTTTAGCCTTGCGTCTTGCGTTTTGCCGTCGTCGTTATTATTGTTATATTTTATTGTCAACTGCGTTCACTGCTCGTGGAATAAAATTTACATATTTTCGCCTCCAGCCTTCTTATACGTTACCACTACAGTAACCCGACCGTAGGAACTCGTCCCCGTCGCCGTTAATCAGGAACCCCATCACCCTCACCGAGGAAACGTTTGTTACCACACCTGTTGTATTTTGGTTTTGGTCGGGGTGGTGATGATGCGGCGTGAGCAGGATTGGGATTCCGAGGTTGCGTCCTTAATGTACGTGCTTCCCACACCCATGTTTACCCGATAATCTAATTACTGGTACTTAAACCCCAACACTAATTGTCCCAACAATTAAAGAAAGATCTGCTTTCTTTAATTGTCTCCCTGATTGCGCAAGATTGAAAGGCGAGAGTTTTTTCTACCTTTTAATGTTACGCAATAAAACACAAAACTTACGTGAACCAAACGAAGATGGGCGAGAGAAATAAAAAACACCAAATCAACTCCCACGCACGGGCGAGAGAAAAGACGAAAAAGGCGTGGTGGGAGGCGGCGAGTATGGACTAGTGGTGGCCAACGGGGCGCACAACTAGTCAGTAAATATATAAAATTATAGCACTACTAATAACCACTGAGAGAGACCAGCACACGCGTACTGACGTGCACTACAGTAAGATGGCTACTGGTGGTCCGCGTTGCTCTCTCCACTTGCCACCTGCGGGCCTCTAACGCGCTTTGACAAAACGATAAAAAATCGGCGGAAAACACACTATAACACCCCTCCCCCCTTGCAGTAGATCGCCCTAAGCGATCGTCAAGAAATACCGAAAAACATGCAAGGGGAAGGGCTCCCCCACTACAGGCCATCGCCAGGGTTGCCGAAGAATTCTTCGGCGTCACACAGCGGGGCCGGCGGAGTTGTTGGGGTAGTTTGAGCCGATTTTTGGGGTGGCGACAATAGGGCGTCCGGCGGCGGAGGCAAGGGTAAACGTGGTGCAAGTGGGGGCCTGTAGCGGGCCACCAGCGGTCAACTTACTGTGTGGGTGCAGCGTCGGCTGCACGTGCGCTGGAAACACTAGTACAAAAATATAAAGCACGAGCGAGATTAGAAATTAAACAACCGGTTGAAATGAGGTTAAGAAAAACAAACGAGAACAAAGAAAACAAAAGTACTGTACAAAAGCTTTTTCCTAATGGCGGCGTCAGTGGCGAGTATCGGATGCGGAGCGGTAATTTCGAGGAGAACCGCAGCGGTCGCGTTCATTTCGTCGGTATCGATCATTGTGGTATCCGTGTGGATCACGAGGGTCGTCGTGGCCATCAAAACGGGTATTACGGGAGTAGCGGGATCAACCGTAATCGGCGGTATCGCGGCGGCGCGACGGCGAGGTATACATTTGAAGTTGAAGCGGCGAGAGCGGGTTTACGCCTCGGGCTGGCAGTTGAGAGGCGATTAGTGACGGGCGATCGGACGGCAACCCTGTTGGCGGCAACGGTCGTGGTGGCAGTAGATTCCACTGGGCAGAAAAGTCGTGCCGATGCAGCAGGGGTGGGGGGCGATCCGTCTCGCTGTGATACTGCAAATGGATATGTTGAATGTCGGCGATTTCCGGCGGTTGTGGAAATGGGGCGTAGCGCGGATAAGCCATCCAACTGTCTATGAGTCCGACAGCAGTGTTATAGGCTTGTAGCAGGCACGAGGGGTTATCCAAACCGCGGGCTTTGTATAGGAAAAGGGTCAAGTGGGCGGTGTGAACGGCGTCAATGACGCCGAGCTCCTCAGCCCAAAGACCGGCGACCCATTTCAATATCAGAGTGGCCACGTCGTGCGAGATTGGCGGTTGTTGTTCTTGATAAGCGAGGCGGTAATGATCTCGAAAATATTGGTACAGCGCGAGCGAAGCGTTCGTAGCACGGATGTGCACGGGCATGATGATGCGAATGCCGAGGCGGCCGAAGAAGTTGATCAATACCGTTTCGTGTAGCATGCGCGGCGAGAAAAACTCGAGGGCAGGGTCGATATTCGGTGGGTAGCCCGGTGTTACTAGCGTAGCACAATGGGGCGTATCGGTGGTTCAGAAATGTGTATAATTCGGTAATCGCGTGGCTTCGCTGGGCAACCGTGGTTTGATAGTTGGTGCGGGACTTGGTGGCGGAGGGGCTCCAAGAACCGGCCTAGTGGCGATGATCACTGGCGGCTGTTTGAACGCGGTAACCGAAGCCGACGTCGGGGCCGTAGGCGGCAGCGACGTGGTGTGGGTTACCGTAGTCATTGCAGCAGTTGTCTGAACCGTGGGCGGTTGCGATGTGACTGTTGGCGGAATCGTGGTGGTAGTCGACGTGGCGGTATCCATGTCCATAGGAGGCGGTGGAAGCGGGACTTTGAACTCATCTTTCGGCGGGGTTTTCAAGGCTTCAAGACGGCGTTGGATCTCAGTGTCCCTATGCAACGGGCTAATAAAGTCCGTCAACTTGGGCGGTGACCAGCAGAACTCCCGGTGATGTTCCTCTTCGTAGAAGCCGGTCGAATGTACCTTGCGTGTTTGTTCACTTTGTGTGTGGTGCGGCGGTACATCATCGCGGCGTTCATGTCGACGACTATCCCAACTGGTTGGTTGAGTTTGTTTTGTTTCTCTGCGGTGGCGATCATCACGAGAGTGTGACTTGTGACGTGAACGGTGGCTATTGGGTTGATGAGCAGGGGCGGTTTCGTTGCCAGCGCTGCTGTTTTGGAGGACGCGACTTTGGGTTTCGGCGTTGACGTGGCGTGCGAAGATCTTTCAGCCTCTTCGCGGGCTCTCTGTTTATCGCGTTGTTCGCGGCGTCGAGTTGTACGTTCGCTGGGCGTTCTGCCGCGCTCAGCACGCAGAGTGCTGGGTGGCGGCGTTCGCCGCGTGCTCGGTTCGTCCGTTGTTCGCGTTTTGTGGGATTTGCGGTATGCTGATTCTTCCTGTAGGTGTTGTTTTCGCTTTGCTGAGTTTTCATACCGGCCGGGTCTTCGGATAGGGTTACCATAGCGATCTAGAGTCGACACGGACGTGCTGGGTGCCTGTGGGGTTTGAACATCCACAGGCGCCATCAGCGGCACTAGAGGCGCGGGTTGCGGCGGCTGCGGAACCGGTTGCGGTTGCGATGTGGCTGGCGGCGGTAAAGGAGCTGGTGCTTGCACGACGGGTTGGGCTATCACCGGAGCCGTTTGAGCGACTTGCGGGACCGGGGCGATCAACGTGGGTGGAGGCAGCAAAATTGGTTGTATCTCATCCTTTAGCCCTGCTGGGAAATCTTTCCACTGATGCTCGGGGAACAACATACCGGGCGGCGGTGGCGGAAAATGGTACGCGGCGAGTGCTGCGGCCAAGGCGTCCCATTGAGTAGATGAAATAATCTGTTGCAAAAAACGTACAGGAGCACTATACCTGGCTGCGGCAACAGTAGCAATTATCGGGGGTCCCGGCAAAACTGCCGGTGTCGTCAAATATATTCTTGGGTCCACGGCGGGTGCCGCGGTCGGTGTCGTATCGGGGGGTTCTATAAGGGCGACATCCATAGACGTGGATTGATCCACCGTGCTTTCTTCGGGTATATCGGTCAACATTTGTTCTGACGTCATCGTTTCGGAATCAATCGTGGCGGGTTGGACGGGAGTAGATTCGTCCATCGGAGCTGGGGCAATATTGGAAATTTCTTCGAGCCTCAGTTTCAAGAAGTCATTGATTTGGGTGGTGGTTGCAGTTATGTCCGAGGGCGCGGCGGTTATAGGAAGGGCCGACGCGTCGGTTGACGGCGGCAGCTTTGCTATGTTGAGATCAAAAATTGGCGTATCGAGTAGCTCGTCATCGGCGGGTTCGACTTCGACATCGGTGGGGCGTTCGAGGAGTTCCTCGGCGGTGAGCGTTTGCACCGAAGCCATAGTCGGCATGGGGTACGCGTACACCGGCGCGGGGAACGAAAAACGGTTTTGAAAATCGATGAGCACAATGAACGATGAGTAAAAATGGAACCGGCTGTGCGGATTGGCTGTGTAGTCGTGTTCATCGATTTCGATTTCTTCGACGGACGTTTCCATGTGGAAGTCTTCATTGAACACAATCGGGCGTAAGGCAAACCGATTGCAAATGTACGCGCGGGGGTCGCTAGAGAAACTCGGTTCGCGTTCCGGGATGCGGTTCATCCAATTCGTAAGAAGCGAGTTGGGGTTGCCGTCGCTGCGATACCACATACACTCGTAGAATGTGGCGCGGATTTCTGGTTTCATCGATTGAGCGTGGCGAAGTAGTACATCGTTGACGGAGGCATATTCGGCGGCGGAACATGGTGACGCGAGAAGCGCGGCTAACGGCATGAAAGAAGTTAGCTTTCGGAACCAGTCTCCGTCCACCTGTAAAAAATTAAGAATGGTGGAGGGGTGATAACGATAATGAGTACCGTGATAGGTGCGCTCGCGGAGGGGTTGATCGGCGGCAACGCGTTCTGTCCAGAGGTCATCAACCTCGTGATGAAGCGGTGGTAACACGGGGTCATTATATGGCATCCGATCGCGGATGGCCAACTTGTATACCGGGGAAACCGGAAAGTTGAGCAAGTCGATAAGCCGATCGGTGAGATTGCTCTTCATGGCCGACGTGACGGCTGCTTGAAGGCATTTGGGGTCATCGAACATGGATCGTGGTTTGAGAGCCGGATCTTCGTCACCGGAAACGTCCGGTGATTTGTTCCATTCGTCTTTTTGTTTCTTTTTCTTTTTCTTTGGCGCTTTCGGAACGGGGAGAAGCTTCGGGTGAGTTGTTCGTGTCAAAGCTTTGACGTCCCGGAAGCCATTGGGTACCGTTCCTAAACAAAAAGACCAACCGTGGTCGGACGCTGTGCAATCATACATGAAAAATTTGTAAGCCGAAAGAACTTCATCTCGCATAATCGCGGGTAAGGCGACTTGCGATGTCGTCGGGTATATTCGGTTGGCGTAGTCGGGGGGCAAGGCATCTGACAACGCGACGTTGTGGAAGGTGGCGATAACGTATTCAGCGAGATGGTCAATTTCGGCGGCATCCAGCGAGTTGTGGGGAAACAACGCGGGGGCGTTGTAAACCTCGGGAATGAAGCCGTAGCGACCAAAGGCCAAAAACAAGAGCAGCGGATAGTAAGCATCGAGGGCGGCATAGGCGAGGACATCGGATTGCAGGAACGACGTCGTCGGGTTGTTGAAGAAGCGCAAGGCTGCCGGGAAGCGTAGCGTGAGCTTTGAAACGTCCAGCGCCCACATGGCGGAAACGGTTGCTTTAAGCGTACATTTTTCGGGGAAGAAGCCAATTCGTCGCGCCAGCTCGTACAGCGGTGGAGATATGTCGATGTTGCGAATAACGCGGTACGCGTCGAAATGAATGGCTTTGATGACGGGGTCTTTGTTTTTCTTTTGCCGATCGGTCCGGAATTGAGTACCCAGAAGGGCATATATTCCCGCCCAGTCGTCGGCTTCATCGAAGGAAACTACGATGGTGTGTTCGCCGTCAACTTCCGGGGTAGCCGTGAACGTTTCGAAGACAAACATCATGCCGTTCGGGAATGCGAGTTGAACGTATCAAGGGTAGCTAGACGCTGTGGTGTCGGCTGGCATGGGCACGGTAAACTGGAAATTCTTTATATCGGCGGCCATGATTGATTCGGTGTCGAAGCCGACCAGCGTATAGCCACGGAAGTTTGGTGTGGGTTGGGCGGCCAGGGCCTGCCCCAAATTTCCGGCTGAAAGAAATATCAGTGGCGGCAAGACATTCGGGGGTCGTGCGTACATAGATATGTACCACGATTCCAAGTCGGCGACGCGAGTCAGGCGTTTGACGTTGTTTTCTAAACAAGAGCGAGCGCGATATTCAGCATGTGACACATGGGGCACCAAATCGAAAGGGCGAAATGGGAATTAAAGGATGATTTAGACGTGAAGCAGGAGGGAGGCGCGGTGTTGCTTTCGGTTCGTTAGGAGGGCACATGCTCTGAGGAGGCATTGGCTTGGGCGGCGATGTCACTTTGATGGGCGCATTTGGACAACTGGATCGGGCTATGATAGCGAGATAACCAGAGTTGTCGTATGCGGGAATCAAAGCAGCAGCCGGTTGCGGACTGAGGAGGTCACAACTTGGTGATGGCGGGGATTGCGGCGGCTGACCATGGGAATCTGGCCCGAAACTACGGAGTGGGGGGCTTACCCATGGGGTCCCAAGCAAAAGAGCATGCAAGAATAAGCAGGAAAAGCAGAAAACGTGAGAAAAATACCGTCGCAGGCAAAGCTAAGATTGTTTTGGTGAGGTTGCTGCTCGGCCCATCGTACATATCCTTCGTTGACGTTGATTGATTCATGATACGGTCGGAGCTCGTCGGCCGTGGCGGTGGATCCTGTTGACGGCGTCGTCATTTTGAAAAGATGAACTTTAAGGAGCGGCTGGAAAATGCGACTATTGCTGATGGAAGCGAAAAGTGGAAATGAAATAGTAAGAGAATAAGCCCCTGAAAGGTGAAGAAAGTGTAAAGTAGGAAAATGCAAACACTACCATTACGAAAAGCAACACAAACACCACTATGTTAATGGGGATTAAAATCAACCTTTCCCAATTAGTCTTATGAGAGTGATAGCGGCCAGGGTCGGGCGGAAATAAACCGAATGGCCTCGCGCTGAACAGAACCTGACATTAAAGAAGAGACCCCCTCCTATTATAAAATGTGGGGACCTGACAAGATGTAGGGTGACGGTGTAAAGTCCGTCGAGTGCTTGCAAAAGACGGGTCGAAGGGAAGTGTTTCGAAACTGCCGTGCATCCTTGCTCGTCAACGAGGTCGCCATGATCTAAATTAAACAGATGTAAAGATTATTTACAACGCGGCGTGATGAGCGCCGTATCACAAAAGAAAAAATTTCAAAGTAAACTATTGCCGGTGAGAAGTGTGGGGCATACGTGGTCCACCTTCTTTGTTATCGAACACATCCTTTGCGGGTCGTGGAACAAATGGTTTTAAACGCGTTATGGAGACGGTTTGCGGGCGGCCGGGTGCATCGAGTGAGTCGATGGTGACCACGTTTTCGGCTGCGTGGGAAGCGTCCGTGATGAGAAAAGGTCCGATGAAGTCGGGCTGAATTTTGTTGGCTTTGCACGTGTTAGTTAAAAGAACTAAGTCGTTGACGACGAACTCGCGTTTTCGGGCTTTGCGATCAAAGTATTCTTTGCTGGCGACGGCTGCGGCATCGAGGTTAGCTTTGATTTGCTCGTGCATTTTTAGTTGCGCTTGCGTAAGGATATGCTGATAGGCATCGTAATTCAATGGCAGAGTGAGTCGGCGGGCGCAGTCATAGTCGAAGGTGATGCGCGGCTCATATCCTCGTAGTAAACTGAAAGGCGAATGACGTGTAGCTGTGTGCGGCCTGGCGTTGTAGGCCAACACGGCATAGGGCAAGTAGTACTCCCAGTTGTCTGGATCGTCGGCAGTGTACTTTTTCAGCTGGGCGATCAATGTTTGATTAAAACGTTCGACCATTCCATTGCACTGGGGGTGGTATGCCGTCGTTTTGACCTTTCCGATTTTGAGAAGTTCGCATATATCTTGCATAAGTTTTGATGTAAAACATCCACCTTGGTCGGAGAGGAGGACAAGCGGGCTGCCGTGCGTGAGGACAACGTTGTTGATAAAACATTCCACTATTGTCAAAGCTTTTTGATCTGGTATCGGATGCGCGGACAGGAATTTTGTAAAGTAATCCTGAAAACCAATAACGTATGGACGTTTCTCACCTACAGGCGAAATGTTGAAGATGTCGGTTGCCACGATTTCGAATGGGTGTTTGGGTTGAATTGGCAGCAGTGGTGGGGGCGGTGATGTGTGCGGCGTCGTCAGTTGGCAAATCTTGCAGGACTTGATCCAATCGCGGACGTTTTCTTCCATGCGGGGCCACCAAAAGTGAGCTTTAATTGCTGCTAGCGTGCGGTTTGTTCCTTGATGATTCAAAATTTTCGCGCCGTGGAATTGGTGGAGAGTTTGGTCGACCATGGAGGCGGGTACGACTAATTGTTTGACCTCTTTAAGTTGACGATACAAAATTTGGTCTTCGAGGAAGAAAATTGGTGGGTGTTTGGCGGCATTGTCTGTTCTGAGGGTGGCGATAATTTTTGTTATGGCTGGATCTGCGGCTTGAGCTTTTAAAACTTCCTCGTGGGCGGCGATCGTAATGACCTCGGCCGGGGGCGGTTTGTGGTTGATAGCTGTAGGCATTGAATTAGAGAGGGCGGGTTGACAGATGGTCCTTTTCGTCATTGCCCGGGTGACGGCGTTGATTTCGGTTTTGACTTCCGTGTGTGGTGAGGCCACTGCTGGGCGTATTTCCGGTACCGTTAAGTCGGTGTCCGTAGTTGCACCAGCAGGGTGGAAGTTCTCACTGAAAATTGTGGCGGTCAAATTTTCAGGGTTCTGGATTGGTGATTTGTCGCGGTCGTCCTTTCTGGACAAAAAATCGGCACAGGTGTTGTCTTTACCTTTAACGTATTCAACTTTATAATCGTAGTCCTGGAGGCTAATCGCAAAACGTTGAAGGCATGAGTTTCGGTGTTTTTCGTCTTTGAGCCATTCGAGCGGCTTGTGATCGGTTCGGACAATAACTTTTTGGCCGTACACATAGTGGTGGTACATCCGGAAGCTGTAGACAATGGCGAGGCATTCGTGCTCAGTTGTACTGTAGCAGGTTTCGGCATCGGTAAGTATGCGGCTATTGTAGGCGATGACCCACTGATCGTTTCCGTTTTCTTGATACAAAATTGCTCCAATGGCGGTCGTACTGGCGTCGGTTTGGATAACGAATTGCGCTTTGCCATCGTAAACTAGGTAGCGGAGAAAGGGCGAAGACGTAAGGGCGGTTTTGATACCTTCGAATGCGGCGTGGTGTTCGTCCGTGGCGAAATATTGGGCGTCTTTACGTAGAAGTCCGTACAAAGGACTGGACAATGTTGCCAAGTTCTTGATAAATCGCTCGCACCATTGGACTAGACCTAAAAAACTTTGCATACCTTTTTTGGTCTTCGGAATTTCATAGTCGGCGATAGCTTTGACTTTCTCCGGATCGGCTGCGATTCCACGGGGGCTAAGTAGGTGGCCTAAAAACTTGACTTGCGGCGGCAGGAATTCGCATTTGTCCGGCCGAAGCGTGAGATTGGCTGCGCGGAGGGCATCAAAAATAATTTGCAGATGTTCCAAATGTTCTTGGAATGAATTCGAGAAAATGATGATATCGTCGATGTAGACGAGGCAAATTTTCCAAATATATGGGCGGAGAATTCTTTCCATTAGGCGTTGGAATTCGGCGGGCGCATTCTTCAAACCGAACGGCAAAACTTTGAATCGAAACAAACCTTCTTGGCAGATGAAGGTTGTTTTATCGCGGGAATCGGCGTCAAGGGGTACCTGCCAGTACCCTGCTTTGAGGTCGAGGGTGGTGAAGAATTTCGCGTGTCCCATTGCGTCCAAATAATCGTCAATGCGCGGGATCGGAAATTTGTCGCTTGGCGTAACATCATTTATTCCGCGGTAGTCAACAACGGGTCTCCATGAGCCATCTTTCTTTTTTACGAGGAATAGGGGTGCGGCCCAGGGCGAGCGGGATGGTTCAATAAAATCGTTGTCCAGCATTTCTTGGATATGGCGGCGTACAATTGGTCTTTGCTCCATCGCGGCACGGTAATAATGGTGGGAAACAGGTTTTGCGGTGCTGGTGTCGATACTGACGGTTAGCTCGCTGGTGATAGTTGGTTTGTCGCCGGGAAGGCTGAAGACATCGCAGTGTTGTCGAAGCATCTTGAGGGCTCTTACTTTTTGCGCGGCAGAAATGTAAGTCTTTTCAGTCATTTTGTTTAGGGCGTACTCCAGCTTTTGTTGTGCGGTGTGGCCAGGGAACGATTTATCTAGTGCGGCCAGTTCGTGGTCAGTTAAATCGCGGTCAGCGGCGGCGGTTGCTATCTGACAGTCGGCATGGGTTTCGGAATACTCTAGCGTGTGCTTTGCCATCGCGATGAGCTGATTTGGTCGGAGTTTGATACTGTTTGGCGTATTGTTAATGAAGAGGAGCGGACAATGACCATTGGTGGTGTTGACCACTGCCGTTTCGACTGGAAGTTCTGCGGCTACGTTATCGGTGGCAAGGGGTTGTACAATCACGTCGGGAACGGTCGCCGATGTTGTGGGAAAAACGCTACTTTTGACCCATTGTTGGCAGTGTGGCGAAATGGAGACGGATGCTTGGGTGACGAGAAAGATCGGTTCGGCGAGCTCGGTAACCTCCAGCCGCCAAGAGGGCGGTTGGTGTGGACTAGGTTGAGCCTGCCGAATCGGTTGTTCAACTTCGATTTCTTCGGGTTGGCTAAAAATATCGGATTTATCATCATAGAAACTCACTTGTTCGTCCTCTGGTATTTCTTCTAAGACGTTGTCGTTGGCGGCGTTTAGAAACAATTCCGTTCGTGGGCGGACCGAGGCGATTACTTTGAGCGGCAGTTTAACGTCTTGGATTTCTATGTAATTGTCTTTAAAATTCAAAATGGCGTGGATATCTGGGTGCGCGAGGAAGTCGGTTCCGATGATGCATTGGTCGTTTCCGTCATCGTCGAGGATTACGCATTTGATCATGTGCTCTCTGAACGTGGATTCCATCGTAACGACTACCAGGCTGTGAGCGTTGACGACGGCGCTGTCGGCTACTTTGATTTTTCCGCAAATCGGGAGTTGAAGCGATTGTTTGTCGAAAGCGCGTTTGACTAGACCTGATGACAAGATGGAGCATTGGGCACCTGTGTCGATGAGCGCGTGTGCTTTGACGGCTCCAATTTAGATTGGAATTTGAAAGGCTCTTGTGGAAGCGTACTTGCGGACAAACGATTTGGAAGACGGCATGAGGTTATCAATTTGACAAACGGACGAGCGGATGTGGCAGGGGTCCTGAAAAGCGCGGCCCGTTGCGTTCCAACAGACTATGCCGGGGCTAATGATGGGCGTGGCGGAAGCGATTTCTTTGGATGGGATAACCATATTGGCCGTTGACGTCGATTGATTGTTAATGCGTTTTTCGAGTGCGGGTATTGACTCGGTATTCGGGGCCGGAAGTGCGGGTAGGGTTATTTGTAACTCTGAAGATTGAGAACTAGCGCGCGATGAATCTGTCGGCGTCGTGACGTATGGGGCCGGTACAGCATTGTAATGGATATGTTGTTCCCACGGTGTCGGAAATTGATGGTTTGGGTAAATGGCGTAGGTATTCTGAACAAAATCTTGTGGGTCCTGTATAGAGTTACCTTCCTAAAAATGGTTTCGCGCGCCGCGGGCATAGTTTGTGCCTCGTTGGGGCAGTCCTCCGCGGCGGGGTTGCCAATCGCGTTGTCCACGGACGTCGTTTGAATTGTTTCGGAAATCAACTTGCTGTGGGTGGGCGGCGTAATTTGGGTGGTTTGATTCAAGTCGGGTCGACTGTTGAGCGTTTTGCCGCTTGAGCCAGACGCAGTCTTCGGTGTTGTGAGTGCGGGATTTGTGGGCGTCGCACCACAAACCTGTAGGTTGCGTCGTGCGTGCGCGGTCTCTGCTGGCAGATCGGTCGAAACGATTAGTGTACGGCTCTCTGTTTTGAGATTGGTGGCGCGGACTTTGTTGCCTGTTGTTGGGTATCATTTCTTCAGGGCGTTGCCAGGATTTTCGTTCTTCATAGTCGCGGTCGTATCACTGAATTAATTGTTCCAATAGCATCTCTGTGCGCGGCGGCTGCGGTGGCGGTGGCTCAATCGCCTGTGGTTGAAAGGAGATGAATTTAGTGGGTTGTGGTGCCGAATTTTGAGGCCTGCGATCCGTAGATGGAGAGCGCTCGTGGTAGCGGTGTTGGGGGCGGTCCATACAGAGGCGGCGTTCGAAACGGCGATCAAATGGTTGCGGCGACTTCGGTGGTGGTGCGTCTTGATCGGCTTGGTTTACAAGGATGGGTTGTTCCGTGGTTCCGATTTCGGCTTTGGTTGCATTGAGGACACTATGGGCTTTAGCTACGGCATCGGCCAATTGTTGGACATTCATGAAGCTCTTTGCTTGTTCGCCGATTGTTAGTTGATAGAAAACAGGCATTTTGGTCAAAAAGGTGTCAATTACTTGTTTGTGCCGAAAGGTTTGATCTTCATGCTGATACAATAATTGTACATAAGTCATTACCTTACTCAAAAACGCGGCGGGTTCTTCTCCAGCCTCTGGGGTGATTGACGCGAGTTCGCGTTTGAGAGTCATCGGGTTGCAGTCGGGAGCCAACTGGAACATGAGTAAGTGTTTGGCGTCTTCGTACCGCGTCATATCTTGGATCATGTCGCTCGGCGTATCGCGGGTGAGTTGGCGTAGAGCACTCATCTTTACGTGGTTTGAGGCGTCGTAGCCGAACTCATTTTCCAGGCGGATGAAGAAGCGTAACAGGCCTTTATTTGTTGCGGCGCCGTCGATGATCAACGGGTGCATGTTGTCGATGATTGTTTTGATGCGGCTATCTTCCTCACGATGAGACGTACGCGGCATGTCGTACCGAGGTTGCGGATGGTCATAATAATCTTCTGGTGGGTAATCCGAGAAACCGAAATGGTTTGCCGCGGGCGGTGGGCGTCTTTGAAGCGCGGAACTGTGTAAATCTTCGTCGACGCGCGTAGTGCAGGCGAATTCGTTATTGTACAGGGTATCCGTTGATGGTGCTTTAGGTTTGACTTGATTTGGTAGCCTGCCAAAGACTGGAGCCGGTTCAGTTTCACGGAGAGTTTCGTTTGGGATATAAATATCTCTTGTTTCTTCGCCGTGAAACCGTGAGGACACCGGTGGCAGTCTTGGTGAAGGCGGATTGCGCGCATTAGTTGCGGCGGCGGTTGTGGAAATCAATTGTTGCATTTGCTCGGTGAGTGCTGCGAAACGCGCGTTAGTGGCTTTGGTTTGTTCCTGGATTTCGCATTGGACGCGTAATTGTTTGGCTTGGAATTGGTCGGAGACAGCGCCGATAATTTAATCGATCGTTTGTACCGTAGGAACATTGTTGGTTATGCGCGCGGCGGCGGTGTTGAGTTGGTCCAGTGCGTCGCGTGTTTCAATTCGAAAATTTTGAACCTCGTTGGCGTTTGCGATGGCTAGACTGCTGCGGTGATTGTTTATTGGAGCACGGGTGGTGGCTGGGGCTTGCGGTGGTTCGATATTGACAAAGGATTCGGAGGAATCGGTTCTGGTGACAGCTTGTTCATTGTTACTTCGGGTCGGGGCACTTGGTGGCAGCATTTGCGGTGCGGGCTGTGCGTTAAGGCAATTTTCGGCGGCGGTAAGGAGGTTTTGATTTAGCGACCATGGGGGTTGAGAATTGATCATCGCCGCAGTTGTAGGAATGAGCGGTACTTGCGGTTGTGCCGTCCCATCCAGCGCGGGAGTACTGAAATTAGACGAGGACGGATTATGGGGCGGGAGGCTTACCGTGGGGACCGCTGTCGATTGTGTAATATTTGGCGGTCCCGGCAACAGCATTTGATCAAAACTGAGGGCGCGGCATGCTGCTGTGGCGGCGTTCAGAGAACTAGATCGCGACGGAAAGCGGGTGAAGTCCGGCGGTGTGTGGCTTACCGTTGGCATCTTCTTTCGCAGGGTATAATAACCTCTTTTGTACCCCTTGGCGCAACTACGGCGGGGTCGAATTTTGGACTCTTTGGGTTTTTTCGGATGCAACGCAACGGCGGGGAGCAGCAACGTACAATCCAAACGGTCACCAGTGTTGTATTTTGGTTTTGGTCGAGGCCGTGATGATGCGGTGTGAGCAGGATTGGGATTCCGAGGTTGTGTCCTTAATGTACGTGCTTCCCACACCCACGTTTACCCGATAATCTAATTACTGGTACTTAAACCCCAACACTAATTGTCCCAACAATTAAAGAAAGATCTGCTTTCTTTAATTGTCTCCCTGATTGCGCAAGATTGAAAGGCGATAGTTTTTTCTACCTTTTAATGTTACGCAATAAAACACAAAACTAACGTGAACCAAACGAAGACGGGCGAGAGAAATAAAAAACACCAAATCAACTCCCACGCACGGGCGAGAGAAAAGACGAAAAAGGCGTGGTGGGAGGCGGCGAGTATGGACTAGTGGTGGCCAACGGGGCGCACAACTAGTCAGTAAATATATAAAATTATAGCACTACTAATAACCACTGAGAGAGACCAGCGCACGCGTACCGACGTGCGCTACAGTAAGATGGCTACTGGTGGTCGGCGTTGCTCTCTCCACTTGCCACCTGCGGGCCTCTAACGCGCTTTGACAAAACCATAAAAAATGGGCAGAAAACACACTACAACACACCTGCCGATCCGCAGCCGCAGAACCCCACACCGAATCACTCAGATTCCCATACCCGTTCATCGCCGTCCGTAGGACCCCCACTTTGACCCCAGAACCTGCCGCCCAGCACCGAATAGGTTAAGAAGAGGATTAGTAAGTCTTCTCAGGGGTTATTATTGTTGAGGGTATATTTGTGGGAGTCTCCCCTAAGCTAGTTCCCCTCGGAAGTACTCTCAGTTAAGAAAGCCCTCCGACCCTTAAGGTCAGGGCCAATATGGGGATTTAGGTTAACAATCTGGTCCCCTACAGTATGCCATTCTCCAAATTTCACCATCGCTCTTCCCAGTGAGTGGGAACTAGGGATTGGCATCCCTGACTGGGCAGCCTTGTCCATTATTCTACAGCTTAACCCTAGAACAAGGCTGAGGTACATCATAGGTTTACCTGTGGTAGTACCAGCTGGGTTAGGTTCCCGAACTGAAACCATTAACAGAGCCACCCCATGGGATCACAGCATGTCACCTACAGTGTCATGGCCGTATTACCTATGGGATACGGTATGGGTTTTTCCATCAATGTGACTGATCACCAATCTACTTAATGTGACATGGCTCCCAATTTCAGTTAATGTGACATGGCGAGGCTGGAAAATCGACCTTTAAGTCTGACTTCACAGTCCTTAGGAATGAACCTTTTACCTTTTGAGTGAAATACCTCTTCCAATTGAGTAAAATTTCGGTTTGAGTGGGGAGACCTCTCTCAGATCATGAGAATCGCCACTTGAGTGGGGAAACCTCTCTCAGGTCAGCAGATTCACATTCAAAGTGGGATTACTGACCCTTAGGATGAAAACTTATGCCCTCATGTAAGCGGATACGCCCATAAGAAGGTAAACTGCCCCTTAGGTCGGAATAGGCCCTTATGTTCGAGTTTCACACCAACTCAGATAGCACCGCATTTGAGTAGAGTTTAATTACTGTAGGTCGGGATTTGCCCCACGTACGATTAAATTAATGGTTCTTGCGTGTAAATTAATGCCTTATGAGTATAGTACTGCCCGTAAGCTTTAATATATCCCCCTGGTGTCCGATTTTCCCCAGCATTGGTCCCCAAGAGACATAAATTCCCAGAGTCCTGTAAATAGAGTATTCTGCCATAAACCTCCTCTGAGCTTCATTTTTTTCTGTTTTTCCATTTTTCCATTAATAGGGCTCCATCCACTGTGTGTGATCGGATAGGTTACTGTACCACTGTATAGCTATTTGGTTGCAGTACGACTGCAATTTGCACGTCCTCTAACTATAGTATACCTGGGTACAGGTACTTGAGTATCACAGCCCATGAGGTTTTCACAGCCCCTGAGAGTTTCGGGATCTCCGATCACGAGGTACAGTACACCTTCCACTCTTGATTCTGGATGTCAAGTGTGGTGGTGATTTGTTATCTGTGTCCGGTATGTGTGTCAACACACTTTTTCAAACTTTTTCTTATCTCCACTGAGCACTAGCCAAGTTGCTCATTTTTCGGGCCAAACAAGCCAAAATTTTACTGTTGACACATATAGCACTGTACTTAGAAGATCACATCGCTTATCTCTTGAGCCTCAAATTTTATTTTATTTACTTTACTTTTTATTTTCTAGGTCTTCTATGCGTAACGTGTGACCCAATTATAATAACTTTTTCACCCAATAAATTTTCTTATCTCAAAAACCAACTCAAATAAAACTAATAACCCATTTTCTCTCCTTCTTCTAAACAAACAAATTAAAATTTATCCTTTCTTTCTCCTCCCTACCAAAAACAAATAATAAAAACATTCTCTTTCACTTCTATTCAAATTTATCAAAAAAAACAACTTTCTCTTTACCGGTCACACATACGTCATAGTTGGCAACCCTTCAGTAGGTCATTTTTATTATTTTTTCCACTACTGTACAGTCTCTTCTCCTTCTTTTCTCTCTCTCGGTGGTTGCACGTGGTGACGATCGTACCGACCGTGAACACTGACGTCAGCAACAACTACTTATTGGGTTGTTGTTCTGAGGTGATGTGTCTTGGCGACCCTAACTCTGACGTCCCCAACTATTTCACATGCTGCTGTTGCACTAAGGCGTGACTAGCGGGGTCAAGCCTCTTACGCCAGCAATGGCCGCCTAGCATGTGGCCATTTAAGGGGTTGATGGTTCTCTATGTCCTCCCCTGCGTCTGCAACAGCTGCATCCCTTGCTGTTGCTTTAAGGGGTGGGTGGCGCTCCGGCTCTGCCCCTGACGTCAGCAATGGCAACGTAACGGGTTGCTATTGCAGGATGGTGAACTGCATCTCATATCATTGTTGTAGGATAACTGAGACTCAGCTATTACCCTTTGACGTCAGCAACGGCGATGCTCCGTGTTGTTGTAGCAGGGTTGCTGGCCTAGGGCCCTATCTACTGATGTCCACAATGATAAATCTCTATTCCAGTATCGGAATTAAGACTTTACAGTCTTATTCTGGCATCAGCAACGGCGATGCCCCGTATTGCCGTAAGAAGTCTGTAGCCGTAAGCTCATACTTTTTGGCGTACATACTGCAATATGAGATTATGGCACCTACATCCCAGTCACCTGAGGTCAGCACCGAGTGTGTGGTGGTGTATATCACATCTTTTGACATCAGCACCGGGTTACTGCAGGTTCCCAGGGTGCCACTTGAGTCTTAGGTGACAATTGGAGTATTACCTTCTCACCTATGGCTCTTGGTTCAGGGTTGTGTCTGTGTGTCACTGGTGCCTGGGAAACATCAGTATACATGCTCACTCAACCTGAGATGCACTCGGTCCGTGATACTGATCAGGTTGTCCGCCAGGGTAGCGGCACTGATGGATCAGCACGTGACTACCTTCTAAGCTTTAATTGCAGGTTCGAATGGGTTTACACTCGGCCTCAGCTGGGTTGGTTGTTCAACATACACAACCGTTAGGCACTTGTAGTCAGTACTGCCTGTGTCTAACAACCGCAAGGGTTGACAACCCTCCTGTAAATTTCTTATCTAAATTCTCGCATTTCTTTCTCATCTATGATCTTCTTTAGTGTCCCCACCAGAATATTCCTCAGGAATTATGGCACAGCCACTGGTTGGGCCTAGAGTGTAAAAGGCCCCCTGTAATCATTTCTTTACACTCAAACGCCTTCGTTAGCTGGCCTAATAATGTCCGCACTAGAGTCGCCCTGAATCCTGAGTCCCCCTCCGTTGGTTTGTCCCTTAGCATAATATGCCGCTAGTCCGCCTAACCAAAGGTGTTCGAGTCCGCCTAAACACATTACAACTAAGTCCGCCTTAGCCCCTCACTTTACACTCATTTATTCAAGACAGACTGTAACCCTGATCTCAAGATGCGTTGAGCCTAGCCTCGATTCATAGGAGGAAGCCTGCATTTCCCCACCTCTATTTAGGCACAGCTGGGCCAAGGACCCCCATGCTACCCATTTACTGACTGAGTGTGTCAGAATAGCAGCTCGGTACCTGGTGCTCTTTATCTTCAACTGGTGACCTGCGATCCTCACTTCATCTCAGTGATTGGAAACCCAGCCCCCAGCTGTATATAATACTCCTGGAGAGTTCCCCTTCTGTTCAAGACGCCCATTCCCATTTTGGGCACGGTTGTAGAATATATGCGAATGTTGTCCTCCCGGGATCCTCCTGTCTAGTCATCACACTTTTCAGAGTTCGCAATTGCTCCTAGTGAGTGAGGCCGATTGCGTAATAGTGCATCCCCTTTGCATAATCTGGTTTGTGAACTAATTTTGTCCCTATCTATTTACACCCATTAAGTTTACTTTAAGTTGTCCCCCTTTACTTATTAATTCTTAAGCTACTCCATGCGCTACTCCTGGTGAGTAGGACTTTGTCGGTTACGAGCCCTCCCATATCCAAAGTTTGTAAACTAGCACAACGGACTTAACCTCCAAATAAAATTCCCTTTTGAGCGGGTTTATCCGTACATCCTCACGTCATCCTTTCTTTTACGGTTGGGAAACCACCATTTCTATTCAAATTTATTTACTTTTGGTTCAAATAACCGGGTCTAGCCCCATTAATTTCTAAGGTTTCGGTATACTTTTTCCCTCTCTTTACACTCAGTTTAGCCCCTCTGTAAGTACATAAGTGACCAGATAAATTCCCTTCTGAGTCAACCTATCTTACCTTCTGGCCGTTCTGAGAGCTAAAACCTTGTCCTTTTCTAGCCCCATCCTTTAGTGGCCGCTAGTTATTGTAAAGAACAAGAGTTAAAGTCTCAAAAACGCCGTCGCGTAAACGATCTCGTAATTCCCGCGCCTCTTCGCCATGCGACTACAAAAGTAACACTTACTTTACTTTCACAAAATAGAGACACCTAGACGTTCCTGTCGCCTTAGTACTAAGCTTAAGCAGACAAGTGAGCCCCTCTCTATTCAGTTTGATCGAATAACTTCACAGGCACGATCATCAGTCTTAGATACCTTACAGGAAGACGAATTTTCATCTATGAAGTCAGAAATTGATTTACGTTCACAGATTGAGAATAAGGTCCAAGCTGCATTTGAGAATGCCCTTGGACCGCTCAACCAAAAGCTGGAGGCTATGAATGGCAGAAGGCAACCTCCTTGTGTCCAGCTTCATGGCCCCTCCTGCCTTTTCAGGTGCTTTTGGTGAGTCCATAAGGGATTTTATATCTCACTTGACCCGCTTCTTTACACTTCAAGGGGTAACAGAAGCGGATCATGCATATAAAATTGCGTTCTTGGAGTCTTGCCTCACGGGTCCTGCTCTCGCATCCTACCGGGACTTCAGCAGTGGTACTCCGCAGCCTACCCGCTACGAAGAGTTCACGGCTTTTCTAAGGAGAGACTTTCCAGAAGGGCGTGACTCAGATCTGCATCAGCAGTTGATCCAGAATTGCCTGCAGAAGCCGACTGAGTCTGCGATAGTCTACCTTGAGCGCCTTAAGAGACTGTCCAGGGTGGCTTATCCGGATCTCGCGACTGACGTTAGGGATTCTATTGTAAAACCTATCTTTCTGAGAGGGTTGAAACCAGTCCTTAGAGATAGTATTAAGTTCAGGGAGTTCACAACTCTTGAAGAGACTCTCAAAGCAGCCTGCTACGCGGAATCACAAATTTTTCAGGATGAGATTAGGTATACTGCCCCATCTAATGCTGTTTTCTCTTCAGAACAAAGGACCGCCGACAACGTCAGGTCAATGTCGAATCAAAGGGGCACCGCTCAATGTCGGTCAGTAACGCCGTCCGACGAAATTCGACGTTTACAATCAGAGATGGCCCGGCTTACGGCTCACGTTGCCCGACTTACGGCTCTTACGGCCTTCGAGAAATTCGACACCATCATCCACGCCGTCGAGGCGTGTCCAGACCGCCGGCAACCACCTGTCAGGGGCACATTTACAGATGTGCTCCTACCATGGATGCTGCACCCACAACGACGCTAATTGCCGGGCCCAACATCCCGATAGCGCTGGCCCTAGCACCGCCACCGCCACTGGCACCAGCCGTTGCTATTTTTGTCGAATGAGGCCGCACCCGACCGACTGATGCGACAGACCCTGCCGGCATTGCTGAAAGTTGCGAGTGCATCGGGCTTCGGCCTGCCCAAATCGAAGTTCGACATTGCCTGGTGAGACTAACTTTGGTAATTCTGGTTACTCTCCTCAGGGGGCAAGTGGAAATTTTCGGCGTTATGCTAATCCAACTCCTCACGGGACAGGGAACCAATATCGGTCACCTCCACGGCAAAATAATGCTGTAGGGGCCACCGACAGTCTTCCTCATCCAAATCTGTTTGATCTGGATGATGAAGTTCTGGCCGAACATCTGGCGGATCACTCACAACTGTGTTATCCTGTCTGTATAATCAGTATTGGGTTTTCAGCTGCCACAGTGGTTTCGGCATCGACTCCGTTGTCAGCCTTTCCGCCGCCGCCACCGAAATACGTGATGCCAGTCAACGTAAACAGGTCAATGACACCGAAAACAACTGGCAATGTCAGCGTAATCGCGTCCTATCGACCGACGGAAGGTACAATGGCGCCACCCGCATGTGTTATCAACCAGGGACCGCCGCCCGGAATTCCTACGGACTCCGCGTTGGAGGTCGTCGGTCAATTGGAATCGATGAATCTGATAGGTAAACTACCTTCTTTTTCTGACATTTCAGGTCTGAAAATCAGATATCCTTATAAGTCACCGGCTTTAATTATCTCTTGTTTACAGATTCCTCATCTGTCACCGATGCGATGCGGGCGGTTTGGTCAACCGATTTGGCCAAAAAGTACCCACACCTCCCCTGGGCGCTACTCAACGGGCCGTTCGAGGTTGAGGCGCTTACGGCCGCTGACGTCATGCTATCAGCGCCAACGGTGTTGCGAGTTTTGGGGCCCGACGTCGCTCGACGGGCGCTCGAGTTTATCGCCGACGGAACTATTCGCGCCTTCCCAGTGGACAAGATCCTGTTGGACGGTGAACCCTCATTGCCGGCATTGGATGCCGTCCGCCACGCTGTGGAGGAAGCCAGTCGCAACGTGCGGCCCACAGAAGTTGTTGCCATGTCACCGACAACAACGACCACGGGGGCCCAAACAATGGCCGCGATTGCTCAACAGCAACCGGTCGCCAACGCCTTTGGAGAACCATTGCACGCCATCAGCAACGACATCAGCATCACCGAGGCGTCACCATTTCTGACGGCAACCGTCCCGCCGTCCCCGAAGATTGGCGTTCTTCGTGAAGTCCACCTGTGCGGAGGCTTGGTCATCGACTTCCCCGGAGAGGACCCAGTATCGTCCGATGAGGATGATGATGAAGAATGAAGCCGCCCGACGGGTGAAAACTGTACATTTTGGTGTATATTTACGAGCACCGTTTGTAAATATTTTGCATATAATAAATTGGGCCTTTGTGACACTACTGTTCTTAGGAATGAGCTCCGCAACACATGCTACTCAATACCAATTTTGTGGTCTTTGAAGAAGCGGTCATCCACTTGAGTTACCTCAAAAAGTTGAATGCAAACCACCAAAATCTTCGTGGAGTCCACGACACATGAATGTTACAGTATATGTACCTATTTCTGATCCTATCACTACTTTAGCATGGAAATGTACTTTGCGAAACCGTAAGGTATGTACTAACACTGGTTTTTTCGGATCTAGGGGCATTACTGCAGAGGTCATTACCACTCAGCATCTAGCACCTGCGGCGTGTACACTGGCGCATCGCACGAAGGTGTTTGGTTTACAAAAGCTTGTGGAGATACGTCCTGGCTTTTATAGCACTAACCAAACACTGGGGGTGATGTACTCATGGTGCTGCAATGACGCCTGCAAGACAGTGACTAACCTCTTCATCAAGGAGGGACAGGTTGCTTCGTGGGATGGCACTACAACTCTAAGTACCTTAGGAGATGTAGGTGGATGCAGTCCTACTGCAGGTCAATGCACTACTCTTGATGGGGTAATCGTTTGGCCTGCCACAAACTTTACAGCACAGTGTCATTATCGACCTCAGGGTAATTACACTGCGTCTGTATCAGGGAACCATATCATCATCGATGATTTACAAGTTGCCCTGAAGATCCTGGGAAACTCTGGCATGTTTCCGTTGTGTCCTGACCTCCGGTTGAACACAGTGCGAATGGATCAGGGTCTTCTTCTACGCATCCACGGAAGATTTGATTTGACCCAAAGGTTGTTCGGATTGGGGAAAGACTCCATCCCTGACCCCGTCAATGCCAAACTGAACTACCTGGCTCAGCAGATCAAAGAATCGGAAATTAACAATTTTCCATTTATGTGGCTTGAGTTGTGTTCTCACGCTCAGCGCTACCTTGATCTGACTTGGCAGCTGCTTCGTTTTGACCCTACACTAGGAGCCCGGGCATTCCTTCAAAGGAATGATCTGACGGCGGAATTTACGGGTGAAGCACTGACAATATGGCTGTGTCAAAAGGTCAACGCCACTTATGTCTACCATTCGTACCGAGTGGGGGACACCTGTTACAAGTATCTACCCATACAGGTTGGCGGTACCATTTATTTTGCCACCCCTGATGGCCCAGATCTCACTAAATTCAGCCCAAAAGTGCCGCGTGACCATCACTTTACGGGGATTTTCCGAAATCGCTCAGGCTGGTTTACTGAGTCTGGCATGGTCCATATGAGCCACATTCCACTTGAACTGTTCTGGAAACAGCGCTTCAACATCACTCACTTTGACGCTCCTGCACTATTTCACAATCAGTTGGCGATGACCCCTTCAAGTTTTGCTTTCTTTAAACAATACGTTTACAAGACTGAGCAAATTGAAGGGGTCTTGAACCGGTTGGTAAATTATACCGCTGGTCTATCCCTACAACCAGATACTATTTATCAAGTGGTTGTAGGGGTAGGGGCTGACATCAAAGCCTCACTGGAAGGTGTTGGTCTGGCTGCAAACAGTGTGATTACTGGTCAACAGCACAACCTCATACAGGGCTTACAGTCTCTTTTGAGTGGACCAGTGCAGTTGATCTTTAACACACTAGTCACACTGGCAGTGCTGGCCGGTACAGGATTTCTCATCTACGTTGGGATCTCCTATTACCTCAGTTATCGCCTGCGGAAAAGACAGGTTCAGTTTGTTAGCCAATACTCTCTGTTGAACCTCCTCCCGAAAGCTCAGCGTTGGGTAGGTTTTCACTACGTGCAGAACGATGTGCCAACTCAATAAGACAGGATCACTCTGTGTTTTGTCGTACTGGTTGACCACAAGGAAACTCCTGCTTTCCTTGACACTGGTTGTCCATGGACCATCATTCGTCAATGCCTTCACAAAGCCTTGATTAAAGAAAGTCCGAAGGCGGCGATGGCTTTCCAGCAACATCATGACTTTAACCCATTAATGAGTATCAATGGGAAAGCTGTCCATACTCTCCTATCGGGACCGTATGAGATCATGTTGCCCGGAACCCGTCAGCCACACACTAGAGTGGATATACATCTCCATGTGTGTAAGACTACGTCTCCTTTCTGGGCACCAGTCCATCTGATTCTTGGATTGGACTTTCTAGAACAATTCCAGAATATCACATTTGATTACCAACAACAGGTCTGTCGATTGAACGCGGTAGAACTGCCACTTCTTTCAACAGCGGCTGAGATTGATCAGGTCGAACCCTGGTGGGAGAGCACATGTTCACTATCAAGGGCCTTCACAGGTCTGGGTCTTGATCCAGATCAAGGACTTCATCCCTTTCTTGGCCACCCTCGCGAGCTTCCTCAGTTGCCTCATCCCATGGGTCAACCAGAGGTAGCCGGACCTCTTCTAGATGGGCCAGCAGTCACTTTATGACCAGGTCAGGGTTAAACTGCCCTTGACCCCCGCCTGGAGTTTCTCCGGTTACACTAGAGAAAGGCTGTTTTCGCGAGCCTAGTGATTCTGATGCACCTGCATCCCCTGTACTAGAGGTGCCACCACTCTCTGATGCTGAGGTCAAGTCATTAGGAGCTACTCAGAGCTCTGGAGAAAGATCGGATCATGTACTTACTGTTCAGGTTCATCCCACTCCTGGGACCAATCCAGAAGCCTCGGTTGGTTATGCTCTGGTAGGATTACTCCGACCCACTGTTTGCCAATACCAAGGTGAACCGATGCACCAGAGTCGAGCTTTGATGACTCCATGCCTGACCCAGGTCATGTAGTGTCAGCTTTCTACCTAACTGAAATGAGGACCCCTCATATCAGAGTTCTACTGAACAATTGGGTGGAAGCCAAAGCTCTAATTGATACAGGAGCAGTTTTCTCACTCCTGGATCACAAGTTGGCGGTTCAATTACCCGACTTGGTGCTCACAGAGACTAGGGCTCGCCCCATAGCAGCCAATGGGTCTCCGATTCTACTGCTAGGCGCTGCCTACGTCACGGTGACAGTGGCTGATGTCTCTGAACGGATTCAAGTCCAAGTTCAAGAGAATTGTTCGGCTGAACTAGTCTTGGGGATGAACTTCCTCGGACGGTTCAATTGTGTCAGCTTAAACTGGGAGAAATCCTTTCTTCAGTTCAAGGAACTTCAGGTTCCATGTGAAGGCCTCATTCACAATCCTCCTTCTGCTCCTGGGGCACTACCCTTGCAGGAGTGATTGTCCTTGAGCCTCGCTCCTTGACACAATTTACTGCACCTGTACCTGCATTATATGCAACTGTACCCGAGGTAGCTTTCTTCCCTAAGCCCCTTTTGGGACAACAATGCAGTGTGTACTTTGCTGGTACTGTGAGTACTGTGACTAATGGTCGCATACCCCTACAGGTAGTTAACCCGAGTACACACTCAGTGGTTCTCTACCCGCACATAACCATTGGTCATGTGCAGATGCACACTGATTCCTCACAGGGATCGGGGGTCAAGTCTGATACCATTCTTGACCGTAAGTGGGTTGAAGCAAATGCTGTGATATCTTCAGATATCTCCTCACAGGATAAAACGGCATTGCTCGACTTACTGGTCGCATTCACTGACCTCTATGCTATTGATGAAAAGGACACAGGTTCCACTGACCTCGTGCACCATGAGATCAGCACGGGTGACGCTCGCCCAGTCCACCATTTCCCTTACCCCACCGCGCCCAAGGAAAAGGATCTCATCATACAGGAAGTCAAAGTGCTACAGGAAAAAGGCATTATTCGGCCTAGTACCTCACCCTGGGCTACTAATACCATCCTGGTTTGCAAGAAAAATGGGTCACACCAGATGTGTGTTGACTTTTGTGGTCTTAACGAGGTCAGGAAAAAGGATGTCTATCCTCTCCCACAGATTGATGATATCCTCGACACACTCAAGGGTATGAAATACTTTACTACCCTTGATCAGGCTAATGCCTACTGGTCTATACCTATTGCCGAGGCAGACAAAGAGAAAACAGTGTTTAATACGCCTATTGGACTTTACGAGTTCAACTATCTGCCTTTTGGTCTTTGCAATGCACCTGGGACGTTTCAACGTCTCATGGACCTGCTTCTCACAGGATTGCAGTGGCCAACGGCACTGACCTATCTCGATGACATCTTGGTGTTCGGGAACTCTCACATGTTGGGCACCCTGTTGATGCCAATTTCGTGTGGGGAAATCGACATGCAAATCGACGACAGGGACGACCAGCGGCGCAGACATTTGCATAGAATGGAGCGCCACCAAAAGACCAAGAAAGATAGTGAAAGTCATTCTTCACTTCATATCGTTTTTATTATATTTTTGACATATTTGCTGGCGTCCCTAAATACAATTTTCCCAGCAACTTGTTTTGTTTATGAGTATTTCACTGTGGTGTACCCACATTCGTTTTACATATTTCGTCGGACTTATTGCTTAAGATATTCGTTTATTTGTTTAGATTATTCGCATCGACGAAGGCGGAGGGCCAGAGGCCCAGGCGCCGGCTTACATCAAGTAAGTTTTGGGAAACCCCTTTCGGGTTATACCCAAGTAAGTTTATCCCTGAGGGGATTCCTTGTCTCATCTAGGAGACTGCGGAGGTCTTTGGTAAGGCCCCCGTATTTAGAACAAAGTTTATCTTTGTTGTGGTAGGTCTGGGGATAAACGGACTGTTGCACAGATCACCGAGGCTTAGCCAAGGTATCAGTTCTAACAGGTCAGTTCAGACCCAATCTTTTCTTACGCCTCTTAAGGAAAGACCTGCACAACAAGTGGTGGCTTTTAACTCCTTACCACGGAACTTCGTAGTCAGACTAGGAGAAAAGAAAATCCTCCAGGTTTCTACAGAAAGTTAGCAGGATTTAAAATGCCTAACGAAAGGATACCGAGAGGTAATACTTTACGTAGATCACCACCCAGAGTGGCGAGTGCTGGGAATCTAGTCAATTTGGGAGACGGAGATCAGCAACGGCATGCTGCTCCGGACCCAGTGATCCCAGATCAAACTCCCGCGAGGGTTCAACCATTGCAACAAAATGCAATGCATTTTACGCCTCAAGATGCAGGCGTACCAATTGACCGACCGCCAGCGATTGCCATCGATCCGCAGGAGGCAGGCCCGGCGAATCCGAACCCAGACGCCGATGGACCGCCGCAGCAAAATTTCAAAAGGTCACCGCCACCAAAGGTCGAATTAGCAGGACCAAAAAGGGACGTCGTTACGCCCGAAATTCGACCAAATTTCGAGGAAAGGGACCCCGAAATCGATCAAAGATTAGAGAGGATTCCCCAGGAACAAGAGCGATTCCAACCGCAGGAAAGAGCTCCCGAGATGTCCAATCAGGAGTTGGCGATGCAGCTACGCGAGTTGAAAGGGACAGTCGAAGCCTTGTTCGACATAATCGCAAATGCCGCCACAGAGGACAACAAAAGGGAAGCCGACAGGCGCCGACAGGAGCCAGATAGACAGGTTAGACCATGTAATAGGGGTGCAGAAAGAGACAACCGTCTCGCTGCTGAAACAAATGCAGGCGCAGGGCCTAGTAATAGGCCTGATATTGATGAAGGGCAAAGGCTTAACTTTGAGCCCAAAAGTTGGAGAGGTCCAGCTAGAGATCTTCGATTCGAAGGAGCTGAGCAATCGGCAGACTTCAGGAATCAAAGTCAGATAGCTTCGCAGCATCCAACTTTAACTAGAGTGGTCTATGATGGTAGAGGAAATATAGTTGATCCAAACACCCTTAGACCAGATCAATTGGCATGTTTCCCATATAGGGATTACAGGTTTGACAAAGACAATATGCCATCATATCAAGGAGGTGTACCACCTCAACGAGATCCAAATAGGGTTATGCTGCAATCCCTGAACTCTGATCTTGATCCAGTGTTAACAGCAGCTTATGATCAGAGGGAAGTGCCATCAAATAATTTGGCACAGGAGATTGTAGTCAGGAATATCGTTAAAGGTGTGTTACCCAAACTTTTAGATGAGGGTATGGTAAATCAGCAGGTGCTTAGCTTTTTAACAGCACTTGAAGGGGAATTCCGTAGGGATACACCCGAATCAGCTAAGTATGAAGCACTGCTGAGGCTTTCTAAAGGTAGACCGAAGGCTGTTGCAGGAGACAACATGACCTATAGGGAGGCCAGGAGAGCCATTATTAATGTCTTTGCACCTGAGTGCAACCTGGAAATGTTAACCAGGGAGTTGTTTGAGATCCAACAAAGACCCAATGAACAGGCCGTAGAGTTTTTAAAAAGGGTCAGTATATTAGTGGAACTAGTTAAAGGTGATTTGGACTACCAGTCTAAACAGAGGCTGATCATTGACACCTTCATATATAAGAGTGACCCCACGTTCCAGTCTGAACTTAAGAATTCAAAACATACCCTGAGGACTTGGTATGATCTAGCAGTTGAAGTTCATGACATTGAACGTAGATATAGGAATGCCTTCCAGAGATATGGACCCAAGGGTACACAACAGGATCCTATAGTAATTAATGAAGTAGGTATGCCTAGTGGGCATGATCCTGAAATTGCCGTAGTTGCTAGGAACCAGTCAGAAGGATATCAACAAGGACAGAGGCAAAGGTTTCGGCAACCATATCAAACTATAGGTAATCAGGTACAGGCCCAAACCCAAAGGTCAAGGAGTGATTCTCCTGAGATAGAGGAGATTCCAGTTCGGGAAGCCCCTAGGGCTCAGACCGAAAAAGGTAAGAAGGAATCTCTTCTATTGAAAATCTCAAAAGAGATGGTACAACTGGTCGAAAGGTTCGACCAACTCCAGCAAAAGGTTGATAACAGGCAAACGGAAAATCGGTCTGATGTGGCCATACCTAGTACAAGTCAGGGAGGTCAAGTTTCCCGAGATCCGACTAAGCCATGGTGTGAGTTCCACAAGAACATAACACATAATACTGCAGACTGCAGGACATTGAGAGTATTGTCCGAGCGCAGGAGCAGATGTAGAGCCAGCTTCCCTACCTTCAACAGGGGAGGCTTCAACACTTTTGCTCGAGGTAACTATAGAGGGAGAGGAGGTTACCCAAATGCCAACTATAATAGCAGAGGTAGAGGTGCGTATAATGTAGGCTATTCAGGTTATCAGGATAGCCACGAGAGTTATCAACAGAATTCAGATTATAATGAATTTCTGGAATTTAAGAAACAGAAGGAGCTGCAGAAGCAGTTCCAACAGATGCAGCAATACCAACAGCAAGCTGCATTACAGCATCCTCAGCCTCCTCAGGCGATTATGGGTCCGACTCAGACTCTGCAACAGGGTCAATTCACAAATCAGCCACCTCAAAAGGATTATTCCAGTGTTATGGTTGCAAGGCAATCACAGATGAGTCCTTTAGGTGAAGTAAACCAGAGAGTGAGTTGCCCAAATGTTGTGTTAGGTAGTATTGTGCAAATGAATGCAATTGCACCACAACCTATAGTACCATCAGTACAAGTAATACGGAGAGGCACACCAGCTAGTCCTCAGGAACAACATTTGCTGGATACGTACCCCAGAACAGCCCCATTCCACATTGAGGTTGTTATAGGAGGTCGTAAGACAATGGCTTTAATTGACACAGGAGCTCAGTGCACTGTCATGTCGGCTAAGTTTCTGAAGGAAACTTTGGGCCCAGATTATACTGAATATCCCAGGATATTAAATGTCACTGTAGCCAACGGTAAGACAGTCCAAGCCCATGGGTATATCCAATTTAGGATGGATACATTGTGTGGACAGTTCCGTGTTAAAGCAATTGTAATTCCTGAAGCAGGTGAAAATGTTATTGTAGGAACAGACTTTTTGGCTCATCCTCAGGTAGGAGCCATAATAGATTTCAGGAATAGGACGATGACGCTCAACAACCGTCAACAACGGATATACATGACGCCGGACCAGCCCCAATCCAATTGTGGAGAGGTCATGACCACGAGCGCCGCGGAATCCACGATGAGCGCCGCAGACCAGTACCAGCCAAAGATTTGCCTGCTAAAGGTTTCGGTGCCAGTGGTGAGTGTGAATCCCATCTACTTACCTAGTGGTACTGATATACTTCTGAGAGCAAAGCTTTGGGATAAGGTAGGCGAAAATCGCCTCAATGGAATCATAATAGAGTCTGAAGACAATGAAGAAAGGTTCCACATTGATAGTACCATAGTAGATGGTACAAAGGATGATTTTGTTGTTATGGTATCCAACAACACAGGATCAGGATGCCATTTGAAAAGAAATCAAATAATTGGCCATACTAATTCAGTGTTGTGTGATACTGATAACCAAGATCAACTTAAGGGGAAGATAGTTGAGGATTTGGAGAAGCTGCAAACTTGTGCAGTCCAGGCTAGACCTGATTCGACTCAAGTGGATGAGAAAGAGTTCAAGGAAGCCTTGTACAATATGCTAGCTAAATCCAACATACCATCTGAACAATTGGAACAAGCTTTACGGTGTCTCGCAAAATATAGAGACGTGTTCAGCTTGCCCAGTGATCCTCCAACTACTACACCCTATTTGACCTGTAAAATAAATACAGGGGATGCAGCACCTGTGGCAAAAAGGTACCACAGGACTGCCATAAATTTACGGCCACATGTTCGTGAGCATGTGCAAGATATGCTCAAGAAGGGTGTAATTGAGCCATCAAAGTCGCCTTGGGCAGCTCCGTTATTCCTGGTAGGTAAAAAGGATGGTACCAAGCGACCAGTAGTGGACTTTAGGGGTATAAATGACGTTACCAAGGGTGATAAGTATCCCATTCCTAGAATGGATGACTATCTAGACTGTTTAGGTAAAGCCAAATTTTATACTACCCTAGATCTCAAATCAGGATATTGGCAAGTGCCAATGGACGAAGAAAGCAAGGAAAAAACTGCTTTCATATGCCAAGAAGGGCTTTATCAATTTAAAGTCATGCCCTTTGGCCTAAAAAATGCGCCAGCCGAGTTCCAGCGTATGATGGAAAGAGTTTTGCATCCATATGTTTGGAAAATCTGTCTAGTCTATATAGACGATATAATTGTGTTCTCAAATACGTTTGAGGAACATCTAATTAATCTAGAGCTAGTCATGCAAGCTCTAAGAAAGGCTCATTTGACCTTGAAGCCGGAGAAGTGTGAATTCCTGCCTGAGAGAGTTCATTTTTTAGGACATATCTTAAATTCGGATGGAGTTTCCCCAGATCCGAAAAAGGTCAAAGCTATAAATGATTTCCCATTCCCAGAGTCTAAACGTAAACTGCAAAGGTTTCTAGGTATGTTGCAGTAGTGTAAAAAGTTCATACCGGGTTTGGCCAAACACGCCGAACCGTTGTACAAACTAACTGGGAAGAACTGTGTTTGGGAAGTCACGGAGGTTCACCATCAGGCTTTTAGGAGCCTGAAAGAAGCACTATTGTCTGTGCCATTCCTTAGGTATCCGGTTTTGGATGGGTCTGCGGACTTTGTCCTTCAGACAGATGCCAGCGGAATGGCGCTAGGAGCAGTCCTTTACCAGGAGACCAGGTCGGACCGCTGGGTAATTGCTTACAATAGCAGAATTTTAAAAGCGGATGAGAAAAAGTGGTCAGCCACGGAAAGGGAGTGCTTGGCAATTGTGTATGGCTTGAAGTTATACAAGCACTACTTAGTGGGTCATAAGGTGATCATAAGAACTGATCACAAACCTTTATTATCTATGAAGGTCAATGCAATGACCAATGGTAAGTTGAAGAGATGGTACTCGTTCATCTCCCAGTTCAACCATAAACTAGAGTATGTGCCTGGAAAACAAAATGCCATGGCAGACTTTTTGTCCAGGATGGATGAACCAGACGATCAAGCGGAAAAGATACCGCCAAAATGGGAACACATGTTCTCAGAGGATAAACGAGAGTCCGAAAATCTGAAAGATCTTGAAGCACAGCTAATTGAGAAAAAACATCTCAATTTGGTAAAGAGATTCAGAATTCTGACAGATCGGAATCCTGAAGACGGTACTCCGTTACATCCGGAGCCAAAAGGTAAGAAGAATCAGAGGACTGATATGAGTCCGAGATTCACCCAAATTTATCCAGAAGATTCTGAGGGTGATCCAGAATCAAGCTCGCCTGCAGACTTGATAAATGCCGTAACTACAAGGAGCATGGCGAAGGAAGCGGACAAGAATAATCAGGCTCAGATCCAGCCTGATGGCAATCAGGTCAACGAAAAGGTAAGTAGGGGAAACCAGGACAAAGGTAAGGAAAAAAGAGTAACCTGGTTATACCCAGAAAAGGAACAGGAGTTTACTTTGGCAGACCCCAAAGAAGATGAATTACCAAAAGGGCTAATTAGAGATGATCTCATGGCCCTCTTGCAGAGAAAAGATCAGGTATTACAGCCATACTTCGATAGATTGGGTCCAAATGGGACAACCAAGTATCATAGTGGATTTTATATCCAAAATGAAGTGTTATACCGCGAAGCCGGACAGGGATCAGATGATCAAGTGGTCGTCCCATCCTGCCTTAGGGACAATACTTTGCACCAGTACCACGGTGCCGTAATGATGACTCATCAGGGGTTCAAAAGGACCCTTGCTATGATTAAAAAACGGTTCTGGTGGCCTGGAATTGAGAAGGATGTCAGGCACTGGATCAAGTTTTGTCCAGTTTGTCAAATCGCTAATCAGGGAAACACAGAAATTCCACCACTGATACCAATTATTCCACAAGGTCCTTTTGACATAGTATCAGTGGATATCGTGGGTATCTCTCTACTCAGTGAGAAGAGACCGTATGTCATAGTCTTTCAAGACTATTTTACAAAGTGGGTTGAAGCTGAACTGATCCCGGATCAGTCAGCTAGCACCGTTGTAGATACTTTTCTACAAGCTATTGTATTTAGGCACGGGACTCCACGGAGACTACTCAGCGATAGAGGAGGTTGTTTTACCTCAGATCTAATGAAGGAGATCTGCAAGTTATTGGAGTGTCAAAAAATTTTTACAACAGCCTACCACCCACAAGGAAATGGTATGGTAGAAAGGTTTAACCAGACACTCATCAAACAGCTCAGAAAGGTGGCCATCAAGGAAAAAGACAACTGGCCAAGATACTTGAGAGCCGTGGTGTTTGCATATAATGCCACACCACATGCAGCCACGGGGCAATCCCCATTTTCGTTGCTTAGAGGTCATGAGGCAACCTTCGGGTTAAACTTATCGAAAGCATACGATATTGTAATGCCGGACAGCAATGCTGAGGCATACAAATTTGTGTTGACAAATCATTTAGTCAACCTTTACGAGGATATTGCCAAAAATATCCAGAGTGCTGCCGAAAAATCGAAGAAATACTTCGATAAAAAATCCAAGCAAAATGGATTTAAAGAAAAGGATTGGGTTCTGCTCAAAGTAGACAAGCAGAAAAAACTAGGACTACCATGGTCCGGTCCGTTCATAGTTACGGACATTTCGCGAGAAGCAGAGAACGTTGTCACCATTGTACATTGGGACAACCCGCTAAATCGCCAAACTGTTTCAATCAGCAGGTTGAAACATTTTCGTTACGAGACCACTAGGGTCTTGCCGCGAATAGCGCGAGCCAATCAGGACGCGCCACGTGACGAAAACACGTCACTTTCCAATATGGCACAAACAGTTACGACTGGAGCGCCGATTCAAATGAAATTATTTGAAAATTCGCTCAAGGCGAATCTATGCGCGATCTCGCGCTGATTTTTTTTTTTATTTTATGTACATATCCAGCGCGTGTAAGTACTAATTTTAATTAAAATTGTATTAATTTGTAATATTTATCGCGTTTATGTATTACTCGTATTAATTTTGTAAATTTTTCATATTTATCTCAGACTTTGGGAAAAATTCTTCGGAATTTTAGACCAAAGTGACAACCCAAAAAATTTCCGACATTTTTTCCAAAAAATTAATTTTCAAATTTTTCATTTTTTCAAAATCAAAATATAGCTGCCCCGCTTATCTGAATTCTAAACTTCCATCGGAAGGAAGAAGTAAAATATTCCCCGAACCGTAATAAAAAGGAAATTAGCAGAACTGCTAAATTAAACTTTTTCAGCGTTCAATAAAATTTTAAATAAATTTATCAATTTATTATTCGAAAACAAAAATTTCGAAAAGAAAAGAGATGGGAAAGGGCGCGCGGAACCGCCAACAAGCTCCGACGCGCGAGTGGTCGCACACAGAGCGCCACGTTGAATATGGCAGGGCCCAGCACCGCCAAGACAACCGTTTTTTCTTCATCGACGGTAAGTTTCGAACTTATTTTTATCAAATATTCTTGGAAACCGCAGGTAATGCCCAGAAGTCACTGGAAGACCAGCTCGGCGCCCCAAAGGGCAGACAAGGTTAGAACTTAGAGGGAACGAAAAATGGGAGTACTGAGAAGCGGAAGCTCGAAGCCAAGCAGGGAATTTCCATTTTGGAAATATACCTGATACCACCGAGAGCTATACGATTCAAGGGAAACCTAGAACCTTGGGTTCAGCCCGTTTTAAAGTTTTATCATTCAAAAATTTATCAAAAATTATTTATTTTCAAATCAAATCATATCACTTTTTCGATATCAAATTCATCAAAAATTATCAATTTCGAGCGCTATAAAAATTGTAAATACAGCGCCATAAATGGAGCATAGTTGGTCGCTCAAGCAGCTGGTCAGAGATTGGTGTCCGATCAAGTGGTGGACAATCGGATCAGGTCTACCCTCCCCAACATATAGAGGTAGCAAGGCTAAGATTTGGTAAGGTGTTAGTTGCCTACCAGCTCAATGTTTGTATATCAGTGGCTCACCTAACAACCTGCACTAAACTTAATTTTCTGCGAAACTTAACCCGCTTGGTGTTGTGGTGCTGGTGTAGTATAGACCCGAAAATGCGCTGAAAGAAGGGGAATAAAACACTAAAATTAATAGTACTTTATGTTTAGATTATAACGTCAAACGGGCCGTACGAATCCACGAACTGGATCAGTGGTTTAAAGCCACATTTGGGTACTGGCCGGCCAATCCCAAGGAACCTCGAATGGTAGACATCGGGAAGGTCAGCCAGGTACTCCATTTTATCCGAGAAGTGTCAATCTTCAGAGGACAACCAGTTTGTGGTTTCGACGTTGAAAAAGTCAACCAGGATAAGGTCGCCGCCTTGTTCAAAACAAGGGAGGTCGACAATCCAATGGGAAAGCAGTTTGCCCGATATATCAGCTTCGCGCTAACGAATGGTCAAACTTACGTTATTGATACAACGTCGATGATGATCAAAGAGTGGACCAGCCTCCACGATTTCTTGAACTCCGACATGCTCTTCGCCGGATATGCCGTACTGGAGGATCTGGTGAGTATCTATAACGTTTGTGGCGCAGGGCGAGATAATAAGGACAGGGACAAAACTGTCCCCTTACGGGAATTTCTAAGAAAGACCAAAGGTCGATACTTTGACTTAGACCGTTTCGCCCTCACCATGGTAGGAGTAAACCTGGAGAAAAAATGCTTTCAGACAGGTATATGTCCCAAAACCTTTCGGTTAAAGGGACTGTTCACGGAATTTTATTTGATAGACGTGGGCCCCTACAAATATGACTTTTCGTTAAAGGCGAACCGTGATCGGTTTGCCAAAAGGGGTATATTGCCGGAAGAGCTCAGATACGCCGCTCTAGACGCATACTACTCCTTATTGGTCATGTTTGCCGCCATTCACTATGGCATGGCCGATCAACTGCTTATGCAAATGCAGATTTTCGACCATGACAAGGTGGATCCCAAACAAATCAACACCATTGCCCTGCATTTTTATCAACAATATCTAATGATTCCGGGCAATGTGAATCGAGAAATGGGGCTAGGTACCCCAGTTATGGAAACCGATCAGGTTCAACCAAATATGGTCTATCACATGATGAAGTGTGAAATGTATAACCGTTGGGCGGTACAGATGCAGGGAAATAACACAGGTTATTATACCGCGCCCACGGAGTGTAATCCAGTTCGTCCGCAGGGAGTTCAGTTGCCAAGTGGTTTCTACCCACTACTTCCAAGAGATAACAAACCAATGAAGGACGACGGATACACCACAGATAGTGATCCCGACGAAATCCAGGACGTCCAGATACCAGACTGGGTTAATATTTCAAAAGATATCCTGGAAAATCTCAAGTCAGGTGGAACCTACTGGGATTTAGACGGGAAAATTTCTTTAACGTTGTACGAAAATGCCAAGCTATACTGGCAACAAGCCGGGAAGCCGGATACCATTCCACAAGAGGTGTTTTCCTCTAATAACCACTACCCAGTGGGTATCGAGGGCCATAGACAGGCCTATAAGACCAATTTTTACACGCCAAACTTGGCAAAAATTTCAGGTATGCTGGATGAGCGAAACTTCCCAGAGTTAGAGGTCATCTGCAAATTTATGCCATTGGCCTATCATTTGGCATGGCCTCATTCCAGAGCGGAGTGCGACTATGAAACTAGCACTCTGCTAAACTATAACTTTCTAAATAGTTATACTAAAGAGGGCCAGGAAATGATAAAGAAAATGTCCTGGAAGTCAGGCGACCGCCTGGCTTACTATTTAGAGTTAGCAGCGACGCTACCGCCATCGGAACCCCGCTTTCCATCTAAAAAAGGGGTATACGCATGGCAGAATCGGTTCGGTTTTGTCCCGCTACGATTTCGAGAAGCCGAGGAAATCCTACAAATTGGCGACGACAAATCGTTATTGAAGGACGGAGCCTACAAGGTAAATCCTTATTTCTATGTAACTTTTTACTACGTAGGCTTCGAGACTTTAACGCCGGGACTGCGGTATCCCATGACGGAAGACGCATCGCCAACCGACTACCCGATTACCTACGCACCAAGAAATCCGCTCGAGCTCAGACCGGAGTTTGTCAGTAAAAGCTTCCGGGAGAGAACAATCGCTTCGGAAATGCCCGGGTATACATTAACATATACCCCAGCCGGTGAGTTAATTTCTAAGGTACCGGTAAATCGTCCCTCAACTTCCCAAATGGCGCAAGCTGGAGGGACGGGACAAGTTAAAGCGCAGCCGCAGGCGCTAGCGCCAGTGGTCAAAGCTACACCAGCTTTGGACACTGCTGCTACGCAGGCAGCTGCAGTAGTTGTCGTGGTGCCGCCGCCAATCCAACCAGCGGTGGCACAGCCGACTCAAGTACCTCAAGTACAACAACCGGCCGAGCCTGAGCCAGAGGTTCTCACCATAATGCAATCAGTACCTCCAGCACCAGCTGTTTTGCCGGCTAAAGTAAAGCAGCTATTGCC
Organism: Romanomermis culicivorax; assembly: GCA_963922205.1. Taxonomy (NCBI): domain Eukaryota; kingdom Metazoa; phylum Nematoda; class Enoplea; order Mermithida; family Mermithidae; genus Romanomermis; species Romanomermis culicivorax. The sequence goes on from CAWUHX010000141.1 coordinate 266,969, forward strand.
GAAGATACGGAATTCAGACTCTGGGTCCAGTTCAGAGGAGGATGTAGAAGAAGAAGAAGAGGGTGAAATTCTGGAATCTGAGGGCCAGACATCAGAGAATAAGGATGCGATGGAGGCCAAAACTCAGAAACAGGCTATTGAGGAGGAGAAAATCCAGACTCAAATTGATGAAGCAGTGACTAAGATGTCGGGAATTGATGTCAGACTGGAGAAGATGCAAGAAGCATCCCAGGAGATACCTGTGAAGGCCAAAGATCCTAAGGATCATGACCATCAAGCGAAGCAAGAGGCCCTACAGGCCAGACAAAGTTCAGCAGATGTTAGCTGAAGGGATGTCGGAAAAATTTATCCGACACCTAGCCAAAGAAAAGGTAAGGCGTAGAAAGAGGATAGGTAAGGCCAAGCGACGCAGACTTGCAGCTCAGGGACAGCAGCAACAAGGAGCGGCTGCCACCGGATCCGAAAACGATGCCTACGATACGGCCGAAGAAACGACGACCCCGCAATACTCGATGAGCCAAAAGTCGAGATCGGAGACTTCAAAGAGTCAGACGAGAACGGAGACTTCAAAAAGTCAGACGCGAACGGAGACCTCCATAGGCCAGACAAAATCGGATAGGACAACAGGGTCCACTGCGACAACATCGTACACTCAGACGCGAACGGTATCGAAAACCGGCTAAGAGGTTAGTACTTCTTCTGGCAAAAGTAAATCCGTGCCCTCCAGCTATACCGCAAGAAGTAGCAAACCTGCGGGAAGCGTATTGGTGAAGCCCGATCTTGAATCGGAGGAGAAATTGATCAAGAAGGTCAAACTGAATGTGGTAGCTAGTAGACCCGAAAGGGAACCACAGCAGTTTGTCACTCCTGGTCAATTAGCCGAAACTCTGATTGATTATTGGGAGTGGCAACGGGAACAAAGGCGCTTAATTGGGCCGATCTCATTTGAAAATCCAGAGGTCGCCAATTACTTCGCCTTTGATCGGCAAGAACGGCCGATAATTTACAGAATGGTCAATGACGCCATGGCCGAGATTCATGGAAATTACCGCCAGCAATTCGAAATGCAGGGCGGATTTATGTTTGACGGAGAGCGCATCCCTGAGGAGATCTGGGAATGGATAATTTTAATTCTCATCCCCAGATGGCTTCAGGACTACGATGCCTCAGACGTCTTTACGGCCATTAGGTATGTGACCCTAATGATTTTTCTTCAGTTGGACTTCGCTCCGATCACGCCAACGGCAATTGGTAGGTGGTATGCCCAGGCGTGTTCGTTTGCGAACAGACAACTAGTCGTTGAGGCCCAGGGAAACCGCGTAGACGATGTCTACATTGCAGCCTTTAATCAGTATATTTTTATGGGCTCGCAAAGGTTAAACCAGATGGGTGTTAAGAGGAAGGCACCAGGCGATGACAGGTCGCAAGCTGATAAATTTCAGCGAACGGCTGCCAAGAGCCCGAGTAAGTTCAAAGTGCCTAGACTCCCTCCGGCTAAGAAACAACCACCGATGATACAACAATCATCGGCTACGACCAGCCAGAGGTCATATAGTGAAGCTGCTAGCACTTCTTACAAAAGTCCGCTTTCTCGGTCAAAATCAATTTCATCTAAATCTCTTAATTCAACTTACCGGACACAAAAACCACAACGCAGCAGCTCCACTAGCAGTGGTCAAAGGCAGCAGGGGAGAGACGATATGTTCTCAAACCCGGCCCCGTACAGGGCTAGACCGGGGTATGACCAAGGTCAACCCAGGGGAGGCTTCAGAGGGCGCCCTCAGTGACCTTACAGAGGCCGAGGAACCTGGCAACACCAAGGTCAAGACCCGGATGCTCAATTCCATAATCCGAATTTTATGCCGCTAGGTAGACGCGGCGGAAGCCAACAAGGCCAAAATAGAGGCCAAGATGGAGGTCAGACCCGAGGCCAACCAGGTCAGAGGGGGTACTATCAAGGTAGACCTCGAGGAGGCTACCGAGGCGGCGGGCAGCAGCAGTAAATAGCCGCAAAATTTTGGCCCAAAAATTTCTTTTTCGTACATATATTTTCTACTTATTTCATAAAACATAAAACCCAAAAACACTAATAAAATCACAAAAATCCAAAAAAATCAAAAAACAAAAAATCCAAAAAACATTATTTTCGGTGCTGCTGGCCATCAAAAATCTCTTTTTTGACAAAACCGGTGCAAAAACGCAACCGTAAAAAATATTTTAACTTTTGGCCACATTCTTGCTCAAATTTTTTTTAGCGCATTTTAAAATTTTGTGATATCCGTACATTCCCGCGTCGTCTTTTTGTATCGCCATATAATCTCGTATTTTAGTTTAATTTAGAAAAAATAGAGACGCGGGAAGTCGATTTGCATGCGGTTAGACCCACGGCCAACGAATTGACACAGCATGCAGACTGAGCGGCTGAGCCCGAAGCCGACCACACATCCGGCACCGACGTTTACGTCATACTCCTTAGGGCAGGAGGTTATTCCATCAATGCCGAGGTCAAAATGGACGTCACTTGCCAGCCATTGCGGCGAAGCCCTTGGTATTCGTTGTGTCCAACGACCAGCACAGGAGTTCTATTAGGACAGACTGTGAAACGGGAGTCCGGTAATGACAAACTGTTTATCAGGAGTCAGCCGGAATTGTAGATTTTTTCTTTTTGATTAATTCTTTTTAATGCCGGGGTAACCCGGCCAAAAGTTTTTTTTCTACCTCCCGTAGGTCGGTTTCGACGCGCGAGGGATGTTGGGCACCCTGTTGATGCCAATTTCGTGTGGGGAAATCGACATGCAAATCGACGACAGGGACGACCAGCGGCGCAGACATTTGCATAGAATGGAGCGCCACCAAAAGACCAAGAAAGATAGTGAAAGTCATTCTTCACTTCATATCGTTTTTATTATATTTTTGACATATTTGCTGGCGTCCCTAAATACAATTTTCCCAGCAACTTGTTTTGTTTATGAGTATTTCACTGTGGTGTACCCACATTCGTTTTACATATTTTGTCGGACTTATTGCTTAAGATATTCGTTTATTTGTTTAGATTATTCGCATCGACGAAGGCGGAGGGCCAGAGGCCCAGGCGCCGGCTTACATCAAGTAAGTTTTGGGAAACCCCTTTCGGGTTATACCCAAGTAAGTTTATCCCTGAGGGGATTCCTTGTCTCATCTAGGAGACTGCGGAGGTCTTTGGTAAGGCCCCCGTATTTAGAACAAAGTTTATCTTTGTTGTGGTAGGTCTGGGGATAAACGGACTGTTGCACAGATCACCGAGGCTTAGCCAAGGTATCAGTTCTAACAGGTCAGTTCAGACCCAATCTTTTCTTACGCCTCTTAAGGAAAGACCTGCACAACACACACCCAGATGCTTGAGCACCTGATGGATGAGTTTACGCTTCACCGTCAGGGTGGAATGAAGCTCAGACTGAGCAAGTGCAAGTTTTCACACTCCGAGGTAGAATATCTAGGGTACCGTATCTCACAGAAAGATCTCGAGCCAGATAAAGTCAAATTGGCTGCCGTCCAGGATCTACCCATTCCACAAAACGCCAAAGACATCAAGTCTTTTCTTGGTCTTGTGTCTTATTACAGGCGTTTCATCCCTGGTTGCGCCCGGCTCAGCGAGCCACTGACCAAGCTCTTACGGAAGGAAGTTACCTTCCTGTGGTCAAAACCTCAGCAAGCGGCGTTCAACGAACTCTGAAGGCTGTTGATGAACCCTCCTGTTCTGCCCCATCCGGACTTTACGAAATCCTTCATACTTCAAACTGATGCAAGTATTTGGGGGATAGGAGCAGTTCTGAGCCAGTTAGATGAAAATGGATACGACCATCCTGTTGCGTACGCCAGTAGAGGGTTAACAGCAGCTGAGAAGAACTACACTATTACGGATTTAGAGACTCTGGCTGTTGTCCATTTCATCAAGCACTTTCGACCTTACCTCTTTCAACATGAGGTGGTCCTTCAGACTGATCACACTGCTGTTAAGGCTGTGTTGGAGAAACCGAACCCTTCGTCCTGGATAGCTCGGTGGGGCCTCGCATTAGCTGAATTCAAACTGACAATTCGGCCAAGAAAAGGTCGGTCTAATGGTAATGCTGAGGCGTTATCACCCCTTCCTGATCCTAATTCCCTTGCCAGGGAGAGTATCGATGATACTCCCCTATACAGACCCGAGGGAGAAGTTATGATGATCTCCGATGGTGCTCAGCACCTGGTGAGAACATCCCAAGGGACCACCAATGGTGCGCAGCACCTGGCGAGGTCTGAGTCTTATGCAGAGATATCACAGGATGCGCAGCACCATGACCTTCTCGCAACTCAATTTGAGGATCCGGAATCAGCCTCCATTCTTAAGTCACTAAAACCCTACAGTGACCAGAATGATGTTAATGGCTACCACCTGTTGGATAACATCCTTCAGAAGTGGACGGGCGAGTCCAACAAGATTGTGGTACCTCGATCAATGGTTACTACCATTATTGAGGCTCACCATAACGACATTCTTGCTGGACACTTTGGTGCAAAACGTACCACCAGGCTTATAGCCCGCAGGTACCACTGGCCTTCCCTCAGTGCGGACGTCAAGTCCTTTTGTCAGCAGTGTGATCTTTGCCAACGGAATAAACCCGCGAGACAAAAGACCCGTGCAACTCTGAAATGGGTTACCATTACTGGGCCGTTTCATCAAGTCGGTGTCGACTGTATGGGACCAATGACCAGTAGTGAAAGTGGAAACCGTTTTATTGTAGTCTTTATAGACTACTTTACTAAATGGGTCGAAGCTTTCGCTACTCCGGACATTACTGCGCAAACCATAGCACGACTTTTTGTTACACAAATTGTCTGCAGACATGGCCCACCGCAGATTCTTCAGTCTGATCGTGGCACTGATTTCACATCCAAACTGATGACTGAAATCACTGCCATTTGTTCAACTAAGAAAATCCACTCCACCACTTATCACCCGATGACAAACGGAGAAGTGGAAAGAGCTAATCAGACGCTAGCTACACGGTTACGTATGTATGTCCACCAAGGTCATACTGATTGGGATGAACACCTGCTGTATTCTGTGTTCGCCGTCAACCTTAGCATAAATGAGTCCACAGGATATTCACCCTTTGAGCTCATGTATGGTCGCACCCCCATGCTACCTGTTGATGCGGCACTCTCCTTCAACCCTCCGGCCCATATCATAGATGTTTCTACTTATGATATGGAGGTCAAACGGCATTTTACAAATGCCTTGACCTTGATCCAGAGCGGAATCAAGAGATCACAGGCGGCTTATGCCAGGTCATACGACCGCATGGCACGAGATGTCTCATACAAAGTTGGGGATCAGGTGCTCAAACTGCGCACCACCAGCAAACGTGGCCTAATGCCTAAATTGCTGCCCATCTATGATGGGCCCTACTTTGTAACGAATGTGGCATATCCCAATGTCATCATTCGACTTGAGACTGACCAGGAAGATACTGTGCATGTCAATCAGCTCAGACAGCTCAGATGCTACATGTCACCTACTCAGCCTACTGAAGCAGAGGAGGTACCTTCCACTTCCCAGGTCATCGAGACGGCACCATTGTTGATTCCATCAACAAACCGAGATTTTACACAAGATCTCATTGACCCACATCTTGATGCAGAGGTCTCCGACCTGTAATCAACAACTCTTCTCTTCTTTACTTACGGACGGGGTCCTCCTTTTTCGAAGGACCGTTGTGCCCCCCACAGAATACCCACTCCTGTTCCATGCTGGAATAGCAGTGTAAAGAAGAGAATGAGGAGCGATCCATGCATCTAAACTAGGGTATTGCCTCATATCACAGGTGCATCCGTACGATAGCCTATCTCTCACCCCTAAAATTTTTCTTTTAGTCTCGTTTCAGATTTCACAAATCAATCGACAATTGGCAACTCCACCGAAGGGATCAATTGATGTCAGCAACTCCACGCATCTCCACTTGACGTCAGCAACTCCACACACCATTGACATAATTCCATAAGCCAAAACGCACACGAAAAACTGCTGGACCATCAACCCCCCGCGGTCACCATCACCTGAAGGTTTGACCTCCATGGACATGTCCCACAAGGATGAAGATGCCCTTTTTCGAAGGACTGCTGCATCACGTGCTGACAAACTTCGTCGAACGTCACGTGATTCACATCACAATTTTTCGTTATGTTTTTCGTTATGTTTTGTGTTACAGTAATTTGCATCAATTCTGCATTTCGTTTTTATAATTTTTACATGCAATTTATGTGTGTACTTTTTATGTTTCATTTCTGTTTCTTTTGCGCACATCTCATTTCCGTTTCGATTTATTTTTTTGTTATACACGTAGACTAGGGTATGTACCCGCTAGTCAAGAATTTCCGTTAGAGATAAGCTCTCCGAGCTCATCGCTGTAATTGGAGCACAACGTGCACCTCTTATCAGTAAAAACTAGGGACGTTTCGCAACGTGAAACGACTAGTTTGAAATTCTCACTAGTGACGTTCCTATGTTAAGCATGGAGAGTGAAAACTCGCCCCAATGCTTAACGTTGTGAACTGGAAAATGTCTATGTGACTATAGGCATCTTCTGCAATGATTTCCGCTGCAGAAGTTAGCTTGGGGAAGTGTTAACTCCGCCCAAGGCATACTGTACTTGATGGAGCCCTTTAAAAGGGCTTGTTGTGTCATTTTTGTGTCTTGACTCGTCTTGTCTTCGACTCTAATCGCTTGTTGCGTTTTAGCCTTGCGTCTTGCATTTTGCCGTCGTCGTTATTATTGTTATATTTTATTGTCAACTGCGTTCGCCGCTCGTCGAATAAAATTTACATATTTTCGCCTCCGGCCTTCTTATAGGTTACCACTACAGTAACCCGACCGTAGGAACTCGTCCCTGTCGCTGTTAATCAGGAACCCTGTCGTCCTCACCGAGGAAACATTTGTTACTTCACCTGCCGATCCCCAGCCGCAGAACCCCACACCGAATCACTCAGATTCCCGTACCCATTCATCGCCGTCCGTAGGACCCCCACTTTGACCCCAGAACCTGCCGCCCAGCATCGAGTAGGTTAAGAAGAGGATTAGTAAGTCTTCTCAGGGGTTATTATTGTTGAGGGTATATTTGTGGGAGTCTCTCCTAAGCTAGTTTCCCTCGGAAGTACCCTCAGTTAAGAAAGCCCTCCGACCCTTAAGGTCAGGGCCAATAAGGGGATTTAGGTTAACAATCGGGTCCCCTACAGTATGCCATTCTCCGAATGGCACCGTCCCTCATTCCTAGTGAGTGGGGACAAGGGATTGGCACCCCTGACCCGGCCGCGTTGTCCATTATTCTACAGCATAACCCTAGGACAAGGCCGAGGTACACCATAGGTTTACCTGTGGTAGTACCAGCTGGGTTAGGTTCCCGAACTGAAACCATTAACGGAGCCACCCCACGGGGTCACAGCATGTCACATACAGTGTCATGGCCGTATTACCTATGGGATACGGTATGGGTTTTTCCATCAATGTGACTGATCACCAATCTACTTAATGTGACATGGCTCCCAATTTCAGTTAATGTGACACACATATGCAATTTTTTATGTAAATTTTTATGTTATTTTTGTTTATGTTTATATGGAGACACAACGTACATTCTTTCAAGTCCAGTGTGCAAATATGTCATAAACTTCCAGTAAGCAATATAGAAACTGAACTTAAATGATAAACATGAAACATCAATCTTTGAGACTTGTTTGACTTGAAATAAGCCAGCAACTAAATAAACCAAAGGTAAACTTTCATGAAAATTTTTGCTAGTTTCCACATTAGCGACCACTGCAAACCTTATTCTAGCTAGCCTCGGCCAGCCCAAATGCCAGTCCCAAACTGACATGACCCAGTAAACCGAGACACCAATAAACATTGGCAAAATTTCACTGATAAGCTTGCACATAAGTAGCAATACTCGAGACCTTTCATGCTCTTCTTTCGTTTTGGTTATTTTCCTTACTAATTGTGAATTAAGAATTTATTATTATTTTGTATCATTTTACATTAAATATTTATGCACTATTGAATGCCCACCATTAAAGGTAAATTGAGCTCTGACACATTTTATTCACATTTCATCTAAAAACATTCTACTCACATATAAACCATTTCAAGTTGAATTTGGCCACCCAGTACAGTCAGCCATATGCTACAGTCGGCCATGTGCTACAGTCCGCCATCCCATACATTTGGCCAGTCCCTACACTTGGTCAGACAACACAGTCCGCCACTCGCTACACAATCAATGAAAACACCAAGGTGGCGCATTTGCAAAAAATCCAATCAGATGGCGCATTACACACATGGCCCAAATGCATTGGGAACATATAAAAATGGCACTTAAAAATCGGCGCAATTGGAGAGGGCGCAAATGGGAAAGCCTAATTGACATTGGTGCATATGGCTACAAACCCTACTTGCTTTCCACTTTATAATTTAGGAGCATTTCAAGAAAAACAGTGTTTGGTGGCACATTGAAAACTTTTGCGAAACCCAAAATTTTTGGGCATGAAAACTGTTATCATGTGCTGATCAATTTTCCCAAATGTCATGTGATTCTCATCATGCTGATATTTTACTTTTGTTTGCCACTTTATATTTCACAATTATGTACTTTATTTTGTTCTGTTTTTCATTTTTCACATGCATTTTTGTATTTAGTTATTATTGTATTTTGTTTGTTTTTGTTTTCTTGCACACAGGCTGCAGTATGCCCCTTCAATTAAAAACTTCCGCCAAGGGAGCTCAACAAGCTCATGGCTATATTTGGTACATTCCATGCCCCTCTTATCAGTAAAACTAGCATCGTTTTTGCCATGCAAAACGACTAGTTAAGAAGTTTTTATTAAAGACATTCATATGTTTAGCATATGCATGAAAGTCGGCCCCAATGCTAAATGTATTCGAACAGGGAAAAATGTCTATGTGACCATAGGCATCTTCAGCACCATTTTGCTCTGCTGAAGTTAGCTTGGCCTCGTGAGCTGGCCCAGGCTTTACTGTAGCCAACAGGCTCCTTGAAAGGACATGTTGCTTTAGTTTTTCACTCATTCTTGGGTCCAACCTGTTTTCATCTTGTTTTTAGTCCTTGCATCCGCCACCTTTACTTTTATATACTTGATTACTCAACATCACGTTTGCGGCCTAATTTAGGTAAACTTTCACCCATCGCCTATTGTGCCAGGTCATTGCCCTGTCTTACATTTTGGAATAAAAGAGTCGCCCAGTGTTCTAATGTTTGAGAAGTCGAGCAGGATCCACCCTCTCCCCATTCCTCAGGAAAACCATCAACCCAGGGACCCCGTCGCCTGTTCATCGAAATGTTTGTTGAAGCCAGACTAGGTGAGTCTTCTCACTGAGTTATTGTTCAGGGTATTTTTGGGGAATGCTTTCTAAGTCGATTTTCCCCTGAGTTTTCCCTCAATTAAGAGGGCTCTTGTTTTCCTCCAGTTAGAGCTAAAAAGGGGATTTTTTGGTTCACAATCGGGTCCCCAAATTGGGTCATTTCTTGGATGACCTTGTCCATCTTTCATACTGAATGGGACCAGGGATTGTCACCCCTGACCTGGCTGCATTGTCCATTATTCTACAGTAGTAACCCCGGAGCAGCACCAGAGTACCTATAGTTCTTTCTATAGCCAGTAATAGCTGGGTTAGGTTCTCGAAGTAGAAGAGCCCCCCAATGGGGTCACAGCATGTCACTCACTGTGCCATGGCCGCATTTTTCTATCAATATGGCATGATTTTTCCATCAATGAGACAAAGCCCACATTTTTCTATCAATGTGAGCCCCGTCTTCCCACTTAATGTGACATGGTAGAGCCCTATGTAAACGATTTTGTTGACAGTACTGATTTGCATCACTTGTCTATTTGGAAGCATTTTATTAAAAATAGACTGTAGTGTGAATATTGCTAGGGTGAAGTACCATAAATTCCTACCTCACAAAAATAACTACCCAACGAAAAATTTTCTAAATAATATAGCTGGAATCAGGATAAAAAATTGTTCATAAGTGCAGACTGTCTAATCCAAGCTAGATTTATGGGGTGACAGTGTTGCCTGAAAAGTAGGCAGGGAAATTTAAAAAATAGGGTCCACAAAAAAATGCAAAGCTCTCACAATTTTGGGATTTGGAGGGAAACATTTTCCTGATGAAGTCAGTTCAGAACATTCGATGGAATTTACACAAAATTCTATCAAAATCTGAGACTGTCCAACCATATGACCATACATGCGCAGCATAGATAATCTGCTGAGGTTCAGCCAAAACATTACTCCTAATCAGAGGTCCCCAAGGTCGAAAATTTAGGTAGGAGTAAAATCGTAAATTTTAAGGGTAGTACTTGAAATATGCCGTGACCTTTTTTTTGCTCCCAGCTTTTTTGCACAGGAGGGGGGAGTTGCAGCACTCTAACCACATATATACAACTTGCAATAATCAATAATGCCCCTAGTTTATGTTTTTTACAGTCAAAAAACATTCACTATTTCAACTCCCTTTTCCATCTCCCAATTGTGCAACTTCAATGCACTAATTATATGTACAGAATAGTCACACTTTGAAGACTGTCAAGCCAACTGATTCCTGCACATTTAAAGAATCGGACACAACATACTTTTGGGAACATTATTTGAACCAGCATCTGCAGCAGTATGGGCTTATTCCATCCCTGCTAAGGCTTGGAACAGTACTTCCAATTGAAAGTCCTGATGCTGAATGTGGATTTAGTATTATTAATCCCATTACATTATGAACTACAAGTTTGAAACCAAGTACCACTCCTGATCCACATCAACAGACCTCCCATGTCTCAACTCATAGCAGGAAAGTATGCCACAGCTTGGGTAACCATATGCGCACAGAAGACCCAATGCAGAAGCGGGGAAAGGAGAACATGAAGAGGAAGAATTTTAAGAACATATTGTTTTTCTTCCCAAGAGGCGATTTTTTGATAAATCACATATACATAAGTCATTATTTCATCTCCCAATTATATATATAATGATTTCCTAAAAGTAGTATATATCAATGTGCTGATATCCTTTCCTGAAAATCGCTATATGGCACAGAAATTGCATACTTTCCCATTATCATTTGCTCAGTAAATGTGTCAAAAAGACCAGTGAGTAATTCCTCTCAAGCACACAGTGTGCATTTTTTCTCAAATTACTATAGCCTACTGGGGAGAGGATGTGGTCTACCAAAATTTTTTGCTATAGTGAGCTGTTTTTATGGGGGTAGTAAATGAATTTCCAAATCTAAGACGAGGGTAATACCCCCCCATACCCCCTCCCATGGGGTGCTCTGCTCCTAATCTTGTCCAAGTTGTAATGGTGTATGTGATTCTGTGTAACTGCATTCCTTTTTAATTTTTATCATTCCTTATTTTATTTAGACGAGGAAGATTCACCATCAACATCAAAACGATCGTCCCTGTCGAACAATAGTGCAAAAAAGTCTTCATTGGGCGAAATTATGGAAATAGAAGAAATGCGCAAAGAAAAAACTAATCATAAAGATTATTGGCTATTTGAAAACACAGTCGTTAAAATTCTAACGAAAAAACTGGGCGAGGATTATTACAAAAAGAAGGGCATTATTGAAAAAGTGGAATATCGATCTGTCGCCTATGTTAGATTGCTAGAAAAAGACACCAGGGTAAATTCTGTTTGATCTGAGTTGTAACTCTTGGCGAAACGAACTAGGTTTCTTTGCTATTATCCATGATCATAAGACTGGTTACCAGTCACAACGCTTGATTATACTTCTGGGATTGAATAATTCTATTACAGTGTCCCATAAGCTGATTACTGTAATCGATGAACAAAATTTCATCAGTGTGCGGCAAACAGAACAGCTGTAAATTTCTTTCAATAACCTGGTTAAGTTATCAAAATTTCTCGACTAGCTCTCAGGTATCAACACAGTTCTGTCGATATCGGCCGTGGTTAAGCATGATGTTTTTCAAAGGTTTTGTCCTTTCTCATTCTCAAGCGTTCCTCTATAGCATTAAGTTTAACACTGAGTGGAAACGCCGTATCGAACTGGACTTAATTTCATGGTTTTCGCTGCGTCTATTGTTTTTAAATTAAATGAGCTATAATAAACACCATTAAATCACTTGTTCACAGTTTATACAATAGAAGTTTCTATTAGCCTCCTTTCCTTAATGATGTGTATGGAGTACGAAACTCAAATGTAAGTAGTGTTTCATATTTTTGTTATTTTCCATTAAACCATAGTCATGTGAAGCTAGAAATTCGCAAACCATAGTCTGTTTTTCTTGGAATGCTTCGAAATAATAAAATTAGTGAAACTAACCGGAATTAGGTATTTCTGATTTCCTGATGAGCTATATGTCACAAAAAAATGAATCGTAAGCATACTACTTGAATAGCCTTCATTCTTCGAGTAAAAAATTCTACCTTGAAGGCTTTGTGTAAACGATTCTGATGACATTACTAATTTTATTCAATTTTCAACCTTTGAGCATTTTATAAAAAAACACACTGTAAGGGCCTTGTCATACTTCATGGCGCGGCGCCGCTTGTACTATTCGTACTGAAAGGCGGCCCTGCACGGTGCCGCCTGGGAAGTATGAATAGGTTTTTCTAATTTTTGCGGCGCCGCGCAGTGCCGCTCTCAAGGTTCAACTTAAACGCAAGTTTTGGACAACTCACGTGCTATAAAGCTGTAATATATTGTTGCTATAATATATTGATGCATACTATAACATTTGTATATGTAGTTCAATCATATTTTTTACGTGAATTATGAATTATGACACTTTTCAGATATTATTTTATCATGCCTCTCAATCATACATTCACTGCATAGAAATTCTGTGGGGTCTCAGCCAGTACAGGGAAGGGATATAAAATTTTTTCCGTTCATTTTAACGAAAAGAAAGGTCTTCTAACATCCAAGTGGCATATTTTTCAACCTATATTAGTCAAATATGTGAAATTATTTGCTTTGGACTGCATTTTTTAAAGTTTTAACATTACTTCTTCGAATCAAGTACGTTTCCTTTAGGGACATTGTTTAACTACCGTATTGTTGTGCAGGTCTTTTCTTAAGAGTCGTAAGAAAAGATGGAGGCTTCGGGTCTGATCTGACCTGTTAGAACTACTCCCTTGGCTAAGCCTCGGTGATAGTGCAACAGTCCGATTATCCCCGACCTACAACAACAAAGATAAACTTAACCTCAAAAGCGGGGCCTCACCAAAGAGCTCCGCAGTCTCCTAGCTGAGACAAGGAATCCCCTCAGGGATAAACTACTTGAGTATAACCCTTAAAGGGTTTCCCAAAGCTTGCTGAGTGCAAGCTGGCGCCTGGGCCTCTGGCCCTCCGCCTACGACGCTCGATAAATCCTAAATAATAAACGAATATATAAAACAATATTTCCGACGAAATATCAAAAAGAATGTGGACTGACCACAGTAGAAAATATGTAAAATAAGACGGAAGTGCTGGGAAAACTTTTATGGACGCCAGCAAAATATACGAAAAATAAATATAAAGTTGACAATGAATAATCACTATCACTTTGGTCTTTCTGTGGCACTCCACTTCTATGCAAATGTCTGCACCGCTGGTCGTCCATTTGTCCGATTTGCATGGCGATTTCCCCACGCGAATTGCCATCAACAGGGTGCCCAACATCCCTCTCGCGTCGAAACCGACCTACGGGAGGTAGAAAAAAAAACTTTTGGCCGGGTTACCCCGGCATTAAAAGGAATTAATCAAAAGAAAAAATCTACTACTCCGGCTGACTCCTGTTATTACAGTTTGTCTCACTCGGACTCCCGTTTCACAGTCTGTCCTTATCGGACTCCTGTGCTGGTCGTTGGACACAACGAATACCAAGGACTTCGCCGCAATGGCTGGCAAGTGAGGCCCATTTTGACCTCGGCATTGATGGAATAACCTCCCGTCCTAAGGAGTATGACATTGACGTCAGTGCCAAATTTGGTCGATTTCAGGTTCCGCTGCTCAGTCTGCATGCTGTGGCAATTCGTTGGCCATGGGTCTAACCACATGCAAATCGTTTTCCCGCATCTCTATTTTTTCTAAATTAAAATCAAAATACGAGATTATTTTGTACGATACAACAAAGACGACAGGGGAATGTACGGATATCACAAAATGAAAATGCGCTAAAAATTGAGCATAAAATGTGGCCAAAAATTTAAAAATATTTTTACGGTTGCGTTTTGCACCAGTTTGTCAAAAAGAAAATTTTAGTTGGCCAGCAGCACCGAAAATTTAAATAATATTTTTGGATTTTATATTTTTTTGATTTTTTTGGATTTTTGTGATTTTATTAGTGTTTTTGGATTTTATATTTTATGAAATTAGTAAAAATATAGATGGGAAAAGAGAAATTTTGGGCCAAAATTTGTGCGGCTAATTACTGCTGCTGCCCGCCGCCTCGGTAACCTCCTCGAGGTCTTCCTCGATAGTATCCCCTCTGGCCGGGTTGGCCTCGGGTCTGACCTCCATCCTGGCCTTGATTTTGGCCTTGCTGGCTTCCGCGGCATCTATCAAGCGGCTGAAAGTTCAGATTGTAGAACTGAGCATCCAGGTCTTGACCTTGGTGTTGCCAGGTTCCTCCGCCTCTGTAGGGTCGCTGAGGGCGCCCTCTGAAGCCTCCTCTGGCTTGACCTCTGTCATACCCCGGCCTACCCCTGAATGGGGCAGGGTTTGAGAACATATCCTCTCTCTCCTGCTGCCTTTGTGTTGGACCGCTGCTAGTGGAGCTGCTGCATTGAGGCTTTTGAGTCCAGAAAGTTGAATTAAGAGATTTGGATGATGTTGATTTTGATCAAGAAAGCGGACTTTTATAAGAAGTGCTAGCAGCTTCACTATACAACCTCTGGCTGGTTGCAGTAGACGATTGTTGTGTCCTCGGCGGCTGTTTTTTAGCCAGAGGGAGTCTAGGCACCTTAAACTTACTTGGGCTCTTGGCAGCCGTTCGCTGATATTTATCAGCTTGCGATCTGTCATCGCCTGGTGCCTTCCTCTTAACACCCATCTGGTTTAACTTTGCGAGCCCATAAAGATGTACTGGTTAAAGGCTGCAATGTAGACATCGTCTACGCGGTTTCCCTGGGCCTCGATGACTACTTGTCTGTTCGCAAACGAACATGCCTGGGCATACCACCTACCAATTGCCGTCGGCATGATCGGCGCGAAATCCAACTGTAAAAAGATCATTAAGGTCACGTACCTAATGGCCGTAAAGACGTCTGAAGCGTCATAGTCCTGAAGCCATCTGGGAATAAGAATTAAAATGATCCATTCCCAAATTTCCTCGGGGATGCGTTCTCCGTCAATCATAAATCCGCCCTGCATTTCGAACTGTTGGCGGTAATTTTCATGGATCTCCGCCATAACATCACTGACCATTCTATAGATGATGGGCCGTTCTTGGCGATCAAAGGCGAAATAATTGGCGACCTCTGGATTTTCGAATGAGATCGGTCCAATTAAACGCCTTTGTTCCCGTTGCCACTCCCAATAATCAATCAGAGTTTCAGCCAATTGACCAGGAGTGACAAACTGCTGTGGCTCCCTTTCCGGTTTCTTAGCCACCACATTCACTTTGACCTTCTTGATCAACTTTTCCTCCGATTCAAGATCGGGCTTTACCACTACGCTTCCTGCAGGTTTACTACTTTTTGCGGTATAGCTGGTGGGAACGGACTTGGATTTACCAGATACCGTACTAACCTCTCCACCGGTTTTTGATACCATTCGCGTCTGAGAGTACGATGCAGTGGACGCCGTTGTCCTATCCGATTTCGTCTGGCCTTTGGAGGTCTCCGTTCGCGTTTGACTCTTGGCGGTCTCCGTCCTCGTTTGACTTCGAGTAGTCTCCGTTTTTCGACCTTCGACTTGTCGAATATTCCGGGGTCATGGTTTCCTTGGCCGTGTCGTAGGCGTCATTTTCAGAACTGGTGGCAGCCGCTCTTTGTTGCTGCTGACCTTGAGCTGCAAGTCTGCGTGCTTTGGCCTTACCTAGCCTTTTCCTACACCTTACCTTTTCTCTGGCCAAGTGTCGGATAAATTTTTCCGACATACCTTCAGCTAACATCTGCTGAACTTTATCTGGGGAATAAACTCCAGGGATTCCTTCCTCAGTAATTTTTCCCCTCTTCATCAGCTCTGCCACTGCAATGGCTGAATCTGAGCTATCATCGGCTAAAGCCTGCTCCTTCAGCTTTCTTTGAATTGCCCTCTTACACAGGAATTCCTGCTGCGTCAGCCTTCTTTGCTCCTGAATTTTGGCCTGTAGGGCCTCATGCTTCGCTTGTTTATCATGATCCTTTGGATCCTTAGCTTTTACGGGTATCTCCTAGGATGCCTCTTGCATCTTTTCCAGTCTGACATCGATTCCCGACATTTTAGTCACTGCTTCATCTATTTGAGTCTGGATCTTTTCCTCCTCAACAGCCTGTTTCTGAGTTTTGACCTCCATCGCGTCTGTATTCTCCGATGTCTGGCCCTCAGACTCCAGAATCTCACCTTCTTCCTCTTCTTCATCAACATCCTCCTCTGAACTAGACTCAGAGTCTGAATTTCGTATCTTCGGCAAAAGCAGCTTTACCTTAGCTGGCAAAACAGCTGGTGCCCAAGGTACAGATTGCATAATAGTGACGACTTCTGGCTCAGGCTCGGCCGGCTGCTGTACCTGAGTAACCTGAGTCGGCTGTGCCACCGCTGGTTGCATTGGCGGCGGCACCACGACTACAACCGCAGCTGCTTGCGTAGTATCAGTGTCCAAAGCTGGTTGTTTTTCTTTGACCACTGGCACTGGCACTTGCGGCTGGGTTTTAACTTGTACCGACCCTCCGCCTTGCGCCATTTGGGAAGTAGAGGGACGATTTAATGGTACTGTAGATACCAACTCACCGGCTGGGGTATAAGTTAGCGTATACCCAGGCATCTCTGAAGCAATTGTTCTCTCCCGGAAGCTTTTGCTGACAAACTCCGGTCTGAGCTCAAGCGGGTTTCTCGGTGCATAAGTCATAGGATAATCGGTTGGCTGTGCATCTTCTGCCATCGGATACCCCAGTCCCAGTGTCAAAGTCTTGAAACCTACATAGTAAAAAGTTACATAATAGTAAGGATTCACCTTGTAAGCTTCGTCCTTCAATAGCAATTTGTCGTCACCGATTTGCAATATTTCCTCGGCTTCTCTAAATCCTAGGGGGACAAATCTGAACCGATTTGGCCAGGCATATACCCCTTTTTTGGATGGAAAACAGGGTTCCGACGGTGGTAGCGTCGCTGCTAATTCTAAATAATAAGCCAGGCGGTCGCCTGACTTCCAGGACATGCGTTTTATCATCTCCTGGCCTTCTTTAGTATAACTATTTAAAAAGTTATAATTTAGCAGAGCGCTAGTTTCATAGTCGCACTCCGCTCTTGAATGAGGCCATGCCAAGTGATAGGCCAATGGCATGAACTTACAGAT
Source organism: Romanomermis culicivorax (assembly GCA_963922205.1). Lineage (NCBI taxonomy): Eukaryota > Metazoa > Nematoda > Enoplea > Mermithida > Mermithidae > Romanomermis > Romanomermis culicivorax. Next base: position 284,501 of record CAWUHX010000141.1, read on the forward strand.
GACCTCTAACTCTGGAAAGTTTCGCTCATCCAACATGCCTAAAATTTGGCCAAATTTGGCGTATAAAAATTGGTTTTATAGGCTTGTCTATGACCTTCTATACCCAGTGGGTAGTGGTTATTAGCTAAAAACACTTCCTCTAGAATTTGATCGGGCTTCCCGGCCTGTTGCCAGTATAGCTTAGCGTTTTCATAAAGCGTCAAGGAAATCTTACCGTCTAAATCCCAATAGGTTCCACCTGACTTGAGATTTTCCAGGATATCCTTGGTGATATTAACCCAGTCTGGTATTTGAATGTCCTGGATTTCGTCGGGATCACTATCTTCAGTGTACCCATCGTCCTTCATCAGTTTACTATCTCTCGGGAGCAATGGATAAAAACCACTTGGTAATTGGACTCCCTGAGGATGGATGAGATTTCACTCGGTAGGTGCGGTATAATAACCTGTGTTATTTCCCTGCATTTGTACTGCCCAAGGGTTGTACATTTCGCACTTCATCATATGGTACACCATATTAGGCTGTACCTGATCGGTTTCCATTACTGGGGAGCCTAGCCCCATTTCTCTATTTACATTGCCTGGTATCATTAGATATTGCTGATAAAAATGCAAGGCAACATTATTGATCTGTTTGGGATCAACCTTGTCATGGTCGAAAATCTGCATTTGCATCAGCAGTTGATCAGCCATGCCATAGTGAATCGCGGCAAACATAACCAATAAAGAATAATATGCATCTAGAGCTGTGTACCTAAGCTCTTCCAGCAATATTCCTCTTTTGGCAAACCGATCACGGTTCCCCTTGAGTGAAAAATCATACTGATAGGGGCCCACGTCTATTAGATAAAATTCCGTGAACAGTCCCTTTAACCGAAAGGTTTCGGGACAAATACCTGTTTGAAAACACTTTTTCTCCAGGTTAACCCCAACCATGGTTAAGGCCAAACGGTCTAAATCAAATTACCGACCTTTAGTCTTCCTAAGAAATTCCCTTAAGGGGACAGTTTTGTCCCTATCCTTATTATCTCGCCCTGAACAACATACGTTATAAATACTTACCAAGTCCTCCAGTACCGAATATCCGGCGAATAGCATGTCGGAATTGAGGAAATCGTGGAGGCTGGTCCATTCCTTGAGCATCAAGGTCGTCGTATCAATAACGTAGGTTTGACCGTTGGTTAGCGCAAAGCTTACGTAACGGGCGAATTGCTTTCTCATCGGATTGTCGACCTCTCTCGTTTTGAACAAGGCGGCGACCTTATCCTGATGGACTTTTTCAACATCAAATCCACAAACTGGCTGTCCTCTGAAGATTGAAACTTCTCGGATGAAGTGGAGTACTTGGCTGACTTTCCCAATGTCTACCATTCGAGGTTCCTTGGGATTAGCCCGCCAGTATCAAAAGTGGCTTTGAACCACTGGTCCAGTTCGTGAATTCTCACGACCCTTTTGACCTTGTAATCTAAAGATTGAAGATACTATTAATTTCTGTGGTTATTCCCCTTTTTTCAGCGTATTTCTAGGGTCTATACTACACCAGCACCACAACACCAAGCGGGTTAAGTTTCGCAGAAAAATAAATTTAGTGCAGGGTTGTTAGGTGAGCCACTGATATACAAACATTGAGCTGGTAGGCAACTAACACGTTACCAAATCTTACCCTTGCTACCTCTATATGTTGAGAAGGGTAGACCTGATCCGATTGTCCACCACTTGATCGGACACCAATCTCTGACCAGCTGCTTGAGCAACCAATTACGCTCCATTTATGGCGCTGTATTTACAATTTTTATAGTGCTCGAGATTAATAATTTTTAATGATTTTGATATCGAAAAAGTGATATAATTTGATTTGATTTGAAAACAATTAATTTTTGATAAATTTTTGATGATAAAACTTTGAACGGACTGAACCCAAGGTTCTAGGTTTCCCTTGAATCATATAGCTCTCGGTGGTATCAGGTATATTTTCAAGTTTGGAAATTCCCTGCTTGGCTTCGAGCTTCCGCTTCTCAGTACTCCCATTTTTTGTTCCCTCTAAGTTCTAACCTGGTCTGCCCTTTGGGGTGCCGAGCTGGTCTTCCAGTGACTTCTGGGCATTACCTGCAATCTCCAAAAATGTTTGATAAAAATAAGTTCGAAACTTACCCTCAATGAAGAAAAACCGGTTATCTTGCCGGTGTTGGGGCCTTCTGAATTCTACATGGTGCTCTGTGTGCGACCACTCGCGCGTCGGAGCTTGTTGGCGGTTCCGCGCGCCCTTTCCCATTTCCTTTCGCTTCGAAATTTTTTCTTTTTTGAATAATAAATTTGTAAAAATATAAAAATTTTTTCAATGCTGAAAAAGTTTAATCTAGCAGTTCTGCTAATTTCCTTTTTATCCCGATTCGGGGAATATTTCGTCGCCGCTATGCCAAAAGGTGCTACATCCAGTAAACTTCTTATCGAGATAAACGCAAAAACACTTTCCAATATGCGATGAAAAATCAAATATTGGAATGCGTAAAATGATTTCTACATATGATATTGAAATGAAGCAGTGCTATAAGCTCAATATAGTACCTTCATCACAAAGTCAATATTCAGCTCAAATTTGCATAAATTAGGATGTAGCACCTTTTGGCATGCTGTTCCAAATTTTTTTTTGGATCTAGAACCTATTTGACACATCAAAAATCAGTATAAAACGAGCAAACAATTTATTCAATGTAAAATATCAACGTTCAAAATATGGCAAATTTATCTGATAACGTAATAGAATTTTAAAATGTTTATTCACGAAAACAATTTAACGTTTAAACAAGGCCAACCGTTGTTCATCATCGTCGTTGTCGTCCCCTGACACTGACGACTCTGCTTCAACCACAGTTTCACCAGTCGGTAAAGATCTAGAATGAATAAAAATTTAATCGTGTGAATGTATCAGTTTCTTTCTTTTTTATTACTGGATCCATGCATGAAATTCAACTGGGATCAGCTTTTGTTGGCACAAAGAGAGTAAATCAGCTTTTTTAGCAACAGAAATCGGTAACAAAGAATCGTACAGCGGCTTCCATGGCGTGTTTGGACGGCCTCGTTGTCGTCGAGTCGAGGCATCGGCCATCTCAAAAAACCTGATTTTGTAAATATTGTTCGGAAATTATGTGTTTAATATTAATTATACTTTGAATTCCTCGGTATGACTGTATTTTACAGCCATCTGCGGTTCGCCATCCATCACATTTTTTGAAAAACGAATCGACTTAATCTTGAGCCAATTTAGTTTTTCATCATCGTCAAACCGTATCGTTGGTTTCAGTAGAGATGATGCTAACGATTTTAAGTCGTAAAAGCTTCCATAAGACAAACGATGGACCTGCAGAATTTAATGATTAATAAACTCAAGAATTTTGATTAAAAGTCTACAGTTTTACTTTTTCATCTGGCTTAATAATGATGTTGCACCAATCGTTCATACAAAACACTGAACATGTTTTTGCAGAATGTTCAATTGCCGAGTGCATACTGTCAGCATCCATCTGGGTGTGGCCGACCTCTAAGAAATTTTGTTCGATAAAACTGACTGGTTGATCTTTGACCAACTGCATCAACAGAGTGGCAATCGACTTGTTTCGATTCTGTCCCGTACAATTATCGGATGAGAAAATTATTTTTTTCCTTCCTTTTGCCACTTCGGCTTCAACAAACTGCTTGATACAGGAACCTGAAATATTTTGAGATTAATTTTGATTTCGTATAAATCAGTAGTATGGCACATGCTTCACCAATTTCTGAGCTTCCTCTATGCCCATCGATTTCTGACCACAGAAAGCAATGACCATCACGATTAGCTTCATTGTATATCGTGAAGTTATAAACACAAAGCTTTCGTTTGTAATAAAAAGGACTAGCTTCTGCTTGTGGTATTTGGAGGACCGATTGCAAGTCCATCGTCGCCACGACTTGTTCAGGATCTTTAGCGCAATGGGCGATATCGTTGTGCATAGCAGTGCGACTAGCTGTTTTGCGTAAAACGTGTTCTTCGTAATCTTTACGCTGTTCGTGGCT